>APFE030950731.1:0-19348 GCA_000404065.3 Pinus taeda | reverse complement strand
AGCAGTTCTCGGCTAGGAGGAAGATAAGAAACTTTATGTGATATATTACATCAACAAGAATCTATCTCCAGTTGAGTTGAATTACACTGTGATTGAAAAGGAATTTTTGGCTGTAATCGATGCTATTATTAAATTCAGACATTATATAATAGGATACCCTGTGGTTTTGTATACTGGTCACTTTGCTATTAAATATATAGCTAATAAACCTATTACAAATGGAAGAGTGATAAGATGGTTGATCCTTTTGCAGGCATTCGACATAACAATCAAAGATCGACCAGGAAAAGAAAATCCAGTAGCAGACTTCCTTTCACGTATGCCAAAGATAGACGACTTGGCAGCAGTAGAAGGCTAGTTCCCATATGAACATCTATTTGTTGTAATCGTGAAAACACCATGGTACATGGATGTCACAAACTACCTAGCAGTGGAAAAATTACCCAAGCAGTTGATGCCCAATGAACGTAGCACTCGGTTCTCCTGGATCAGAGGATATTTATTTCATATAGGGGCCGATATGCACATTCAAAGATGTGTCAGGGAAGACTAAGTATTTGACATCTTGAAAGCTTGCCACGATGGTACTTGCAATGGAAATTTTGCAGACCGCAAGACTGGCCACAAAGTCTTACAGACGGGCTATTATTGGCACACCATTTTTAAAGACGCCAAGAAGTTTGTCCAGGCATGTGATAGTTGCCAAAAAATGGGACGCCCTAGGAAGTCTGATGAGATGCCCCTACATCTGTAGTAAATCATTGAACATTTTGAACGATGGGCATTATATTTCATTAGTCCGATAAACCCATCATCTAATCAAAAGACATGCATACTAGTCGCAACAGAATACGTGACTAAATGGGTGGAGGCAGAAGCATTACCAAGGGCAACGGAGGACTCAGTAATCCACTTTCTTTTCCAACTGTTCATACGATATGGCTGTCCTAGATAAATAATCATAGATGGAGGGCCATAAGATTGTTGCGACATTAAAAAATCATCATATCATGCATAGAATCACAACTCCATACCACCCATAGGAAAATGGCCAAGTAGAAAGTACCAATAAAGTAATTGAGGAAATACTCACAAAGGCAGTTGCATCACATAGACGTGACTGGGCTACCCGATTACCAGAAGCCCTATGGGCATACCACACAACATGGAGAAATACCTCGGGATATTCCCCATACCAGCTAGTGTTTGGCAAAGAACCTATCTTCCCAATCGAATTTGAAATTCAGACATTGAGGATAGCTCAGGAGGTAGGCTTGGACTTAAATGAATCACATATCAATAGGCTACATAAAATCAATGAATTGGATGAAATCTGGCTATCAGTTCTTCAGCATATTGTATTGATCCAACAACAAAGAGTGAAATGGCATGATGCCCTTATCAAGAAGAAGATATTCCACGAAGGTGATTGGGCACTTCTGTATGATTCTACAGGATTTCCCAAGAAAACCCCAGACCAGATGGTTAAGCCCCTATGAGATACAAGAGGTGCATGATAGTGGCACCCTCACATTAGCCACAATTGATGGGTCTAGCTACTCTTTTAAAGCAAATGGACATCGAGTACGATTCTATCACAAACCGCTTACTAAGGAGTCCTTTTGCCAATAGTTATGGGAAGATTCCACTATACAAATTCTTGTTGAGGAGGGAAACTCATCCATAGCATCGGTCCAGTGAAGAATTTATTTGTTTTTGAAATTTGTACATAAAATTTCCTTTCTATTTTATTGAATTTGCTTATATAAATTGTATATAAGTTGTTTTTTCTATTTTTGTTCCCTATAAGGAATAGTTGTTGTTCCCTTTAAGGAACAATTGTTGTTCCCTCTAAAGAACAACAACGTTAGTGTGTATTTTCTTCGCGTTGTTCCCTTTAAGGAACAACTACTGTTCCCTCTAAGGAACAGTTGTTGTTCCCTCTAAGGAACAATCGTTGTTCCCTCTAAGGAAAAACAATTTTGTGTGTAAATTTTCCTGTTGTTCCCTCTAAGGAATAATCATTGTTTCCTCTAAAGAACAACAATTTTGTGTGTAAATTTTCCTATTTTTCCCTCTAAGAAACAACAATTTCATGTGTAAATTTTCTTGTTGTTCCCTTTAAGGAACAATTATTGTTCCCTTTAAGGAACAATTATTGTTCCCTCTAAGGAACAACCGATGTTCCCTCTAAGGAACAATTGTTGTTCCCTCTAAGGAACAACCGATGTTCCCTCTAAGGAACAACCGTTGTTCCCTCTAAGGAACAACAATTCTATGTGCAATTTTTTTTCTTTTTTTGTTGTTTCCTTTAAGGAACAGTTGTTGTTCCCTTTAAGGAATAGTTGTCGTTCCCTCTAAGGAATAGTTGTTGTTCCCTCTAAGGAACAACAATTTCGAGTGCACTATTCTATCTTTTTGCTATTCCCTTTAAGGAACAGTTGTTGTTCCCTCTAAGGAACAGTCGTTGTTCCCTCTAAGGAACAGTCGTTGTTCCCTCTAAGGAACAACAATTTCATGTGCAATTTTTTTCTTGTTGTTCCCTTTAAGGAACAGCTGTTGTTCCCTCTAAGGAACAACACTTTTGTGTCCAACTTTTTCTTTTTGTTGTTCCTTACAAGGAACAGTTGTTGTTCCCTCTAAGGAATAGCTATTGTTCCCTCTAAGTAACAACAATTTCGACGTGCAATTTGTATTTTTCTTCCCTACAGGGAACAGCTACTGTTCCCTATAAGGAACAACAATTTTTGTGTGTATTTTCTTCGTTGTTCCCAACAGGGAACAACAATTTTCTTGGCGTGTATTTCCCTTGTTGTTCCCTACAAGGAACAACTGCTATTCCCTCTAAGGAACAATGATTTTCAAATTTGTTTTCTTTGTTATTCCCTACAAGGAACAACTATTGTTCCCTCTAAGGAACAAAACCCTTTTTGTGTGTTTTTCCTTGCGGTTCCCTATAAGGAACATCACTTTTTGTGTGAGGTTTTATTTTGTTGTTTACTTTAGGAAATAACACTTTGTGAATATTTTTTTGAGAAAATCATTTCTTTCCTTTGCTCACTCTTTATGATCCTCTATAGGGCACAAGTGTACAAATATATATGTAAGGATACAAATTTGAAGTTTACTAGAACAAGCAAATCACATATTATCATCTTTAATAAGATTGTTTTGTATTGATCGAAAAGAAAGGACACAACCATCCATATCACTTCACTATCTTTATTTCCACTATTAATCGAATTGATTGATGATTTGTACAATGTTGGTTATCCCCTAACCCTTATAATTCTCTCTGTTCATTATCATCAAATAAGGTTATGGGCATACTTTTTTTTTCTATTGATATGTTTAGACTTCTTCCACCATCCCTACTCCTAAGGAGTGTTGAGCCACCCTCTATATATAAATAGGGGGTCTCATCACAAGCCATCCTACCATGATCATAAAGAAGCAGCGAAGTGGCATTCCCACTATGGCCACCACACCAGGGATATGATCCAATGGATGCATCAAGAAATAAAGTCCTTGGAATAGGAGGTCTCATCATGAGCTGGCCTATCCACTTTTTGCTCCTTCCCAGTGAATGGCAATGTGTTCATCTGGTCACCTGCCAACACATTGGTCTCTACTCTCACATCATAATGCACTCCCCCTACTATAAATAGAGGATCATGGTTCCAAAGGGTGAAAAAGCAACTCTGTCGAGGCTATAGACGCCTACAGGCAACAGAAGCTCTACTGATGGTATTGAAGTCATATTTTTAACATCAATAGTTATTATAATTCCCTTTTCTTATTGTGTATCTTTACTACAGAGAGACTATGTCACTAATTTATTTTGAACCTTTATGCATGCGATATATTTTAAAAATCTATCATAATAGCTTTAAGTGGAATGAAGACAACAAAGTATCTTTCCTGTGTCAGTTGAGCTTTTTCCTTTTCGAATCACCTCACGACATCTCCTCACTTATTGATAATTCTCGTTATATGCATTGATTTAAGCACTCCAATATCTTTTGGGATCCTTTCATTAATATGTGTACCTTGCCACTTTTATCACCCTTGTACTTCACCATCAGCACGTTATTCCCTCACTCATTCAGTCGAAGGTGACCTATTATTTCAAAGGGGGGTGAGGATAAACCTCTAGTGTAATTACGTATGCGTGTCATTTCTTTATTTGATTTTGCAAGGCAATACGACATTCCACGATTACGGAGTATGTGGTATAATAGCAAGTCTTAGATAATGGTATGTATTCCTGTAAAGTATCATCCGATATAACCATTATAACAGCTTGTTGTTCCATCACTCGACTTTGTCTATTGCTGTGATATCTCTGCTACACTAACTGTTTGTAGAATTCAGGTATTATGGGAAGAAGAATAGTGTGCAGGGAGCCACTAATACTGGTTGTTTCTGATGTAGCCAGAGAAATTCTAGCTTGAGCTGGATGGATAACATACTTCACACAATTTCAGAAACCCATCGAAGCAATTGCCATTGAATTCCTACAAAATTTACAGAATGGACAATCCATGATAAGAGGCAGGAAAATCATAGTGTTAGATGTTGTGATAGCTAAAGTGTCTGGATTACCAGCAGAAGGACCCATATGGGCTAATAAAAGATTGAACTTAGATGCTATTGTAGTCTTTAAGGACAAAGGATGGGAGCTGATCATCAAAGGCAAAGGAGTTCGGCCATCATCCCCTGGAGAACCGTGGGGAGAACTAGCCAGGGTCATCCAAAATTACATCACATGTGATGGACGAAAGGACGTGGTAAGTCCGTGTCACCTTAAACTCTGAGCAGTCCTAAAAGTTTTCTGTGAATTTACCTTCATATTTGGATTTTCTATTGCATGAAATTGCTGAAAGGATAAAGAAGTCCCAACACATAGAAACCGTCATAAGCCATTGTTGTTTGATCAGGATGATAGTTAGTTACAACCTCGCCCAACAACAATAAAGTTGGGAGGAATTAATATTTTCTATTGAAGGGGGTTTAGCTCTGCCTGCGCCTAACCCTGTTCTGAAAAGGAAGAGAACTGCCCTTACAGAAAACATTCCCCAAAAGCGCAGACATTCCTCTAGGCTGAGGACAAACTTAGGAGCGGCCAAAAACCCCCAGGGTAGTTGCAGCCAGCCCATAGAATTGTCTAGCCCAGGAAGTGAACAACACTTACAGATAGAAGACGAGGATAACCCTAAATCAGACCATGAGTAAGAATCAGGGAATTCTAGAGATGAGGAAAGAAATGAATCAGGACTCCCCTCAACATTGAATACAAGTCCCCCAAGAGATTTATTACATGATATTGAATTGGCCCAGATCTTGGCCAATATGGATGATTTCATACAACTTGAAAGCCCGCTCAATTTTAACATTGGAGCAACCCAATATTTAGAGAAATATGGTCATGATAGAATTGTATCAGAAAATGTAAGATGCGAAGAAGAAATAGGGCAGAGGCCACTCAAGAAGAGGTGAACCAACCTGGTGATATGCCTCTAGGAGAACCCAACTAGGTAGGCCTAAATATGGAGAATATAGGCCAAACAGAAGAAATAGAAATAAACCAAGAAGATGACTACCAACCTGGGGACACAGTTCTTTTAGAGCAAAGACAAGATGAGCAATCGGGCTCATTAGGAGTAGAGATGATTAACATAACAGTTGCTCCTCCTAAAAAGCATAGAGACAAAATAAAAAAGCTTAGGAAGGAACAATAGAGGCTGCGAAAACGGTAAAATGTCTCAAACAAAAGATAAGAGAATTATCAGCGGGGAAGGTTCCAGACAAAACACCAGAAACAATAGACACAGCAGTTTAAACTGAATTATATGAAACAAAAGCTACAAGGACTCAAACTGAGCCCACACTCACTAAACTGGTTAAGGAGTAGCATGCAATTCTTATAGAAGTAGCTACTCAAACAAAGGCTATACCCTCTTATGACTTAGTTATTCAGATGGAGGAGGTACCCTCCTACAGCATGGCTACCCAGATAGAGGCTTGGGCCTCCCATAATAAAGGAACACAGACAACATGCATTCCTTCTCATAGCAGGAGCATGCAGACAACCATTCAAGCCAAAGATATGATGACAAGCAATGACCCCAGTATATTGACTCTTCAAAAATATTTAGCACAACCTCGGCTTATCGTAGAACGGCTTGAGCTAGAAATTGTCTCCCAGCAAAAATACCAAGAATTATAGAGGAAGCTTTAGGACATGAATACATCAGAAAGTGAGACCTTCGACAAACATCGAAAGGCAGAAGAGAAAATTGAAAAAATGAAGCTCAGATTAGAGATGGTCATGAGTCAAACAGACATTATCTGCTCATTGTACACTGATGTATTGGCATGCAGATACCCTGCCAATAATTATGCCTTATTTTTGCTAGAAAGATACTTGCAATTGAAAATCAAAGCCGTCAGGGCTGGAAAACCGATATAATTAAAAACAATTGAGGATTTCATAAACTGTTGCAAATAGCATGGGGTAAAAGTTCAAAGATTGCTTTGTGAATTTTACCTACATAATTTTATATTAGAGTAAGAAGTGGAAAAGAACCCCAACCCTTTTGTGGGGGATGTGCAATTCCAAGCTTTTATCTCATTTTTTGTCAATCAGCTAAAATGGTTCAAGGCTCATAACGCATTTCAGAGGCAAGAGCATGGACTGGACCTTTGGGTCAGAGGTGAAACTAAACACCCTTTGCAAACGCTAGCCAATCACAAGAGTCTGATAAAAATGGAAGGAGTAATCAAAATTTTGGGGCCTATTCAGAAAGAGATTATACAGAAGGGAGTAGAATACTTCCTCTACATTCAGGAAAGCTCCTTGGCTATAGCCAAGCTCAGGTGGATAGTCTCCACTAGTAGTATACATAATAGAGAGCCATTTAATTATAAAAATTTTAAATTAGCTACAAAACATTTTGTCACTTATAGCAATCTCATTTTGAGAGAAGGTCCTTATTGGCTAGGATGTCTGTTCCGCAGCCCTATCGTTTGGTATACCGTTGAAGGTTATCGGGCTATATATGAATTTCCTGAAGGACAGAAAGGGCCCATCTTTGAGATCTTGGCCAAGAATCATCGTTTTAGACCACTTTACGACATTCCTTCTCCAGCTTATTCCTTAACTGCTCTGCATACGAATTACTTGCTTTTCATGAGGACATGAAATAGGGTAAGCAAGGGAGTATGTTGAGTCATGGAAAAGGTATGCATTTACTATTAATTTCATCATCCTTTTCCTTTATTCTTATGTTTTCTATATCATAATGCATCAATCTATTAAGGAATTATGGTAAGAAATGAAGGAATTATCTGCAGTTATGACTTAGCTAATTATTACCCTTCTTTATGCACGAAAACAACAAAAGGGACAAATGTTGTTCCCTAATGAAGGAACAACAAAAATCGGCAAGCTAAGGAAAGAACACAGTGGTTGCAAATAAGGCCAAAGAAAATCAGAAGAATCAACGTGAGAAAGGAAAGGATGTCTAAAGTTGGAAACCTATTATGAATCCCTCAGGATCGAGAGATCCAAAGGGATCACATTTATCATTTATCTTTTACCCTTTCCTATTATAAAAGGAGATGTTTATAAGAAGGAAAGGGGGAAAATCTCTATTATTATTGAGATTGTAATTTTAATTACAGACTCTCGTTTTTGAGAAGAACATGAATATATTGTAATGCTTATTCATTTTGATGATTAATATATAAGTGAAGTTGTTTTTCCCTCGCGTTATCTGAAGTAACTTAGCAGTGTTCGTTGGTGGCTAAGGGCCCGACCTCTATTGGATTCAACTGCTTTATTTGTGTCATGTATTTCCAATTCTCGCAAGTGTGATGGTTTGATAGTATTCTTTCTTTCTGTGATTTTATCTCCTTTGCTATTTATTATTTTCTGTTGTTGATAGAATATCTTTGCTTTATATAATTTGCAGTATTGTTGTTGATTTAGTTTACTTTCATTTCAGATTGAGTTACTTAGATAAATATTCCGCTTGATATAATCAACTGTAAAGAGTATTAACTATCACTGTTAGACTCTCAGATTGATGTTATTGCTGTTTAGATTATTTACTAAAGAGTGAGTTTGATTTAGAATAAATCAGTTAAAGAGAGATGACTTATCATTACTGTACTCTTGACTAATGTTGTTGTTACTTGAATGGATGAAAGATTTGATTTCATTAGAGGATTGAGTTTTCTTTAATTGCAATTGGAATTTACTAGATGCATTTGTTTACTCTTGTATTTAAAGATCTGTACTGCAATTTAGTAAACATTACTCTCTAAATTAAATAGCAGCCACATACTGTGTACACTCTTGAAAGAAGAAGACTTGCCTGGATTGATAATTAACGAGAGGATAATTAGGATTTTTAAAAGGCACCTTTAATCACCCAACAGGTTTATCCCATGAGATCCCACATTCATGCTTGAGATATAGCACAAGGGTGATTAGCTAAAAGAAAAATTTTGTTCAGCTCAATCTATGGTCAGGTGGTATGTGGA
Organism: Pinus taeda; assembly: GCA_000404065.3. Taxonomy (NCBI): domain Eukaryota; kingdom Viridiplantae; phylum Streptophyta; class Pinopsida; order Pinales; family Pinaceae; genus Pinus; species Pinus taeda. The sequence continues at coordinate 10,798 of APFE030950731.1, read as the reverse complement.
AGTCCCTGACTTGGTTGAATTTTGCATATGACTAATAAGAGCTAAGTTTCTCTCATCTTAATGAGTAATTATACTTGTTATTATTTTGCTTTAATGGATGACCTATCATTGTTATTTATCTGGTTATAAGCATGGTTAATTGATAGATCTAAGTATGGCTCTTATTATATTTCCATTAAGGAATGTTTGGTTAATGAATGCATGACCTAATTGTTATATGACAACTATTACGAGAAGGCATTGGTCCTTCTTGTTTAACCTCAGATAAGTTTTCATATCCTTATGTTTAGATTTGTATTCATGACCTATAGGTTGCATGTTCATCATATGTTTGACGGAATGTCAATCCTAGCTGGGAGGGGTCAATTCATGTCCCAGTTCAAGTTTTGGTTTATAAGCTTTGGTTCTATGTAATTTATCATTTCTATAAGTTTCATTGAGTTCAAAGTAGAGGCTTGAGTCCTAGCCCTAAAAAAGTGGCTCAGTATTTGAGGTCATTGGCATAAAACTGACTGGAAATGTCCACAGTCATTGGCAGGAAGGCCTATGGGAGTGACTGTAGGGTTACAGTTGCTTGGAGGCCTTGGCAAGGGAGAAATTGAGGCTCTAGTTCATTGAAATAGAGAGATAACTCAGGGGTTGGACAACTGGAGGGGTTGGGTTTCTCCTAGAGGTCCTATGGAACCTAAGGAAGGTTAGTAAAGTCTTAAGTTGTTGGCTCCATTTCCTTAAGGTCATATAGGAGGTTGATCTTATAATAGTGACCCTCAGCTCATATTTACCCATGGCAGACTAGTGAAAGTGGGTAAATGTGGGAGGAGGTGGTTACGAAGACACAGATGGAGGGGGGATATTGTGAAGCGAGGACTTAGGGGTAGAGAGAGAGGAGAGAGGGATGAGACACGGATAGTGTATAAGTGGGACTTGTGGGGGGGGAGAGAGAGAGTGGAGGGGGGAGAGAGAGGAAGAGTGAGAGGTATAGTGATAACATTGGGAAATTGGAGGGGAGGAATTATACATGAATAGGGAATGAGAGAGTGTGTGACTCTGAGAGAGATAGATAACAATAGAGGTAAAAATGCAAATATAGATCTAGAGAGAGAGAAAAAGAGAGAGTTGGAGGGGAGTTTTTGTGAAGAAAAGACTAAGGGAAGGATAGAAAAATAAATGAAGGGGTAAGTATAAGGGGGTTGAGAGAGAGAGAGAGAGAGAGAGAGTTGGAGGGGAGTTATTATGAAGCACAAAATAAGGGAAGGATATAAAAATAAATGAAGGCAGAGGTACAATGGGGGAGAGAGAGGGGGGTATTGATGGGGGAGAGAGAATTAGAGAGGCGGGGAGGAGAGAAAATGGTAGGAGGAGGTAGATAGAGATATTGTTTTACGATGAAGAAAAAGGGAGGAGAAATGAGATATAGAGAGAGAGAGAGCGAAAGAGAGAGTGTGTGTGAAGTGGGAAGAGAGATGAATATAAATACAAATTTCGAGGTGGTAGATAGAGAGAGAGAGGGGACAAGAGAGACACAAGAAGAGACAAGGGGGGAAGAGAGGCCTGGGAGATAAAATATATTTGTTGGGAGATAAAGCAGGAGAGGGTGAGAGAGAAGAAGGTATACACACACACATAGGAGGGATTTAAGAGAGAGAGGGGGAGAAATAAATATGAAGAGAGAGAAATTTGAAGGGGTTTTTCTTGAAGGAGTGAGGGAGGGATAGAGTAAGAGAGGAAGGGGGAGAGAGTGGGGTGTGCTAGTTAGGAGGGAAGGGGAGAGAGAGTGGGTAAGTGATACAAAGAGATGAAGAAGGAGATAAGGAGGGAGAAAGAGAAAAACAAGAGTGGGTATAGAGATGGATGAACACACACACACATAGTGTTATGGGGGAGAAAGGAAAAGAGATAGCAAGGGAGTGAGGGAGAGAGTGAGAGAAGGAAATAGGGAGGGAGATAGAGATTGAGATTAAGGGGGGGGTGATAAAGATAGAGAAAAATATAGGTATGGAAATAGATATTGTAGGGGAGGGAGAAAGAGATATAAGAAAGAGGGACGGAAGAAAGAGGAGGAGGAGAGGGAGATAATTATGGAACTAGGAGAAAGATAAAGGGAGATTAGATGGGAAGAAAGACATATATATATATATATATATATATATATATATATATATAATATATATAACAAGAGAGAGAGAGAGAGAGATGAGGATAGAGATAAAGGAGGAGATAGGGGGAAAGAGGGAGGGAAGAAGAGAGTGATAGATATGGAAGAAGAGAGAGAGATGTCGAAACAGAGAGTATGGCATGGACAAAGATATATACAAGGAGAGTCAGAGAGTGATGAACAAAAGAGAGAGGGATGGAGGAGAGAGATAAGGAGCTCAAGAGAAAGGGAGAAAAGAGGGGTGAGGGGGGAAGAGGTGAGGGAGGGGGGGTAGATATAAATAGTGAGGAAGATAGAGAGAGAGAGAATGAATTATAAATGGAAGTAGAGAGAGTTTGATGGGGGAGATAAAGAGAGGGAGATAAGGAGAGATGGAGGGAGGATAACAAATATGATGGCAGGGAGATTAAGAGAGGAGGTATGGAGGGAGATAGAGGAAAATTTGAAGGGTGGAGAGAGACAAGGAGAGATATGTAGAGAAGAAGTGAAAAAGTGTGTGTGTGTGTGAGTGAGAGAGAGAGAGAGAATAAATTATAAATGGAAGTAGAGAGAGTTTGATGGGGGAGAGTAAGAGAGGGAGATAAGGGGAGATGGAGGGAGGGGAACCAATACGATAGGATGGATATTAAGAGAGGAGGTATGGAGGGAGATAGAGGAAAATTTGAAGAGTGGGGAGAGACAGGGAGAGATATGTAGAGAAGAAGTGAAAAAGTGTGTGTGTGTGTGTGTGTGTGTGAGAGAGAGAGAGAGAGAGATAAAATGAATTATAAATGAAAGTATAGAGAGTTTGATGGGGGAGAGAAAGAGAGGGAGATAAGGAGAGATGGAGGGAGGAGAACCAATATGATGGGAGGGAGATTAAGAGAAGAGGTATGGAGGGAGATAGAGGAAAATTTGAAGAGTGGAGAGAGACAGAGAAATATATGTAGAGAAGAAGTGACAAAGTGTGTGTGTGTGTGTGTGTGTGTGTGTGTGTGTGTGTGTGAGAGAGAGAGAGAGAGATAGAATGTGTGTATGTGTGTGTGATTGGGGAAGAGAGAGGGAGAGAGAGAGAGAGTGATGGAATGACACAACGAGAAAGGGAGGGAGACAAAGGAATATATGGAAGTGGGAGAGAGGGAAAGAGAGAAGGAAGAAGGAGTAACATTGGAAGACACAGGTAACAAGTATTTTCACAAAAGTGCACGCATGTTCCTAAATGTTTGTGTGGTCTTGCCAAGGTCTAGGCAAACATGAGAAGGTGAGAGAGGTAGGTAAGTAAGGCATTTGTGGTTTTGGGGATTAGTCACAATACTGCACATTTATTTTGAGTGATTTATTTGCATTCATTAGAATTCATGCATATGTTTTTCCACTACTCATCTTCTCTAGTGCACATGTATGCCACTCACCTAACACTCAAATGAAAGCATAGAGAACAAACATAGAAGAGTAGACTATGTAAATACATAGTATTATTCTTTGCATAGTTAATGGAAATAAGATCTTATTTCACTTGTTTTATTGGAAATCAATTTTTTGTCTTATGTATAATTAGAATGAATTTTATAATTTGAGCACAATTATTATCTTGTCAAAGAATCAAAAAATAAATCTATCTGCCAATGTAATTAGAAGACAATTTTTATCATGTTGTAAAATTAGATGACAACTTTGTAAGAATAGGAGATGATATTTTTCTTCTTGTGCAATTGTACGATTTTTGTAATTGGAATACAATTTATATATTTATTGGTTATTGGAATATTATTTTAATCTCCTTGTAATCACAATCCATTTAAACATGGGGAATAATTGTAGTTACAAAATAAAGCAATCATGTAAAAGACAAACCATAGAAAATTGCATTGAAGCAAGAGAAAGGGAAAAGGTAGGTCTATAAAAATATATACTTTTAGAAAAGGAGAATCCACTTGTAGAAAAATATATGAACCTCCAAGGATTATTACATTAGAGAAAATTATTGTAGATGATCAGACGATGGTGCATTTTCTTGGTGCTAAATATAGTATGGGTGAAACTAGAGAGAGGACTAGTGCAAAACCTCTTGATGAAGAAGCTTTTATGGTGCAACCTCTTGTTCAACAATGTGAAATTTCATAAACCACCCCTGAGCATGTCCAATCCCCTTCCAAGAATGTAATTTGACAATAGATAGGTCAAGAGTATGAGAATATGGTCCCATCACCCCTACCTACAATGTAATTCCATAATAGAAATGTTAAGAGTGCCAAAATATAGGTCCATCACCCCTACCTACATTGGACAATGTGCAACGAAGTACAGCTAAATGACATTAGTGGATGAAAGTGGTTTATTGTTTCTTAAAGGTAACCTACCTGATCAAACTATGTGTTACCAATTCCTAAAAAATTAGGGAAGAATACTTTGAATCAAAGTCTAATACAACTATATGTCTATTTTTCTTATCTTTGTTAAATCTAGGTGTTTAACTATTGATAGAATAATTCTAGGAATTAGGTTAGTTTATACAATAGAAAAAGGTAATTATATCATTAGAAACCTTGTGTATTATTTTCATAAAATTGGTAACACAACTCAATCCCAAGACAATAATGCAGCTTCTTGTGTCTTGTCACAATAAATTACTAGCAAAATCACAAGGAAATGTAATTTGAAAAAACACACATCCCATATCATTAAATAAAATTTCAAAATCCTTCAAAAGTATTCTCTTATATGGAATTGCCTTGAAACATGTGGCTAAAGATATTGTGGGATTTCACTTGTAGGCCACCTCATTATGATGTGAAGTTAATTAGACTAGTTGAAGGAAAAATACAAAATTTATGGCATGAGAACACTAGAAATTCTTCTAACCAAAAATATGTAATAAAATTAAGAATGGGTTATAGGGATCGTAATCCCCACATTAAGCACTTCCTCGACATGGTACAAAATAAATTTTATGGGAGATTTAGAAATGCATATTTTTCACTTAACTTGGGCCAATAATCATTCATGAAATGCAAGCCTTGATATGTTACAATAAACACAATGATTAACATATTCTGTTTCCAAAACCACATTAAATAATCTTACTATTATGACACATATCTATACATTTTTTATGTATTGCATAACACCTTGATTGAAATATGTGTTACCAATCCTATAAAATTATGGAAGAATACTTTGAATTGAAGTATAGTACAAACAAATGTAAATATTTCTAATCTTTGTTAAATCTAGGAGTTTAACTATCATTACAATAATTCTAAGCATTAAAATAGTTCAAACTATAGAAACATGTAATCACGTCATTAGAAACCTTGTGGATTTTTTTTCATAACATTGGTAAGACAACTCAATCCCATGACCATAATGCAACTTGTTATGTCTTATCATAATCAGTTATTAGCAAGATCATAAGGAAATTCCATTTTCTAAAATAGGCATCCCATATCATTAAATTCAATATCAAAATCCTTTGAAAGTATTGTATTAAATGATATTTACTTGAAATAGATGACCTAATAGATTTGTGGGCCTTCACTAGTAGGATACTTGATTGTGATATGAAGTTAATTGGAGTAGTTGAAGGATCAGTACAAAATTTATGGCATGAGAACATTGGAGCTTCTTCTAACCAAAAATATGTATTAAAATTAAGAAGGGGTTCTATGAATCGTAAGCCCCGCATTGAACACTTCTGACATGAAATGAACATAATTGTATAATATTCATAAATACATATTTTGCATTTAACTAAGGCCAATGATCATTCAAAAAATGCAAGCCTTGATATGGTAAAATAAACACAACTAGTAATGAACATTGTTGTCAAAACCACATTAAATACTCTTATTATTATGACACATATTTATATATTGTTTATGTGTATCATAACACCCTTGTCTAAGAATGCTTAGCTATATTGCCATCAACATCATCTAGAGACGTCATTCATAACATCCTATGTACAAGGCTAGATGGTTGTGCATTTTATTGAAAAGTTTTCTCAGATGGGACATCCCTTAGTTTTGGTGGAATGACATTACTAAGAGTGTGCATAGACTTAAGAAATAAGTATTTGGGGAGGAAGGAGGTTAACCTAGATAATCGTATAACCCTATTTTCCACTCCATTATAGTGAGACAAACCCTAGTTCAAATTACCTTGGTTGCACGCTTTAATGATATTTGTTTCACATTTTTTTCACTCATTTAGACAACCCATCTCTCCTTGTCTCATATTTTAATGTGTACTAATGCTCCTTGCTAGTTCACAACATGTCATGTTTCCCCTGAAACTGAAAATGATGCCTTATTTGATGGAGAAATGGAGCCTTAAAACTCCATAGTTTTCCCTTTCCAAGATGATTAGATTGATCTAGGATGTCTTGAGTTGGATTGGGGTCAATTATTGGGGAATTTTCCTAAATTCTGTCAGCCCTAATTTTCTATGTAGATCCTTCCATGTTTAGAAAAATCCTATATAATAGGACCATTTTAGGGGTGTAAGGGGAGGACAAAAAGACGATAGTGCATTTTTATGTTGGAGGATTGTTGCTAGGAGATACTTCCATTCTTCATAGATGAGCCAAGTCTCTATATGAGTTAAGGAATGAGCAAGATAAATGGATTGGACAGGAACAACCAATAACAAAGGTATAATTTATTATTGATTTATATAGATTATTGATCTATTTTTCCCTCTTTATGTGTTGTATCACATGATATCATGATGTTTATGTTATTATTATATCTTGTTGTGTGCTATATATTGTCCCTTGTGCCATTGAATGTGTGTTGGTGATAAGATTTAAGATTTGGAGCAAGATCTCTAAGTGAGGGGTGAGGCATTCAACTGCTAGATCATATTTGTAATCTATGCCAACATGCAAGGATAGCGAAGTTAATTCCCTTCTTTGCATTTTCCATTTCATGAAAGGAATTGTATGAAATAGATTTTAGGGAAATCTATTATATTATCTATCCATTTTTTATGGATCTTGAAGTGGGATCTATGAGATAATAGTCCCTTTTCCATTAAGTCAAATATGGGAAAATAGAACTTCCCTAAGAAAGATGAAACAATGACGTTGGAAAATGAAATATAGTCATTTTAGTGTTCTCTCAAGAAGGGGTAGAAACACCAATAGAAAGCTAAAAATAGCACAAAGAACATGTGATTGAAATGGTGATAAAAAATGCAAGGGAATATAGTAGCATATTAGCATGCATAAGTGAGTGAAGCAATATTTATCAACAATCACAAGTAATACATTTTCTTTGGAATCCTCATTGTGATGTGGCCAAAATATTATGAAAAGAGAAAAGATGAGGCTCAAATTCAAAGTCATGGTAGATCTAAAGGAGGGATTCTATTTCTATAAAGTGATGTGTCATGGACAACAAAATTGAATATAGGTGATAAAATAGGGCATCCATGAAAAGGAAGGCCTTATTGCACAAGTTATGACATGCAAATAAAAAGAGCTTATTGTCACAAATTGATGAGATTGGACCTAAGCTATAATAAAGATGAAATTATCGATCAATAATTCAATAATGATGATAGGGGAAGACCCACGAATATATGCCAAGGACAAAAAAAATGCACCTAAGATACTATGGATATCACACTAAAAACACCACCCTATTATGTAAAAATCATTTGAAAACACTAGACCCATGGTTAAAGCACTTAATAAATGGCATAAAACATGGATTGGGTAAAAGCACGACCATATATTTTATGATTTTCGTAATTTTATATCATTTTCATATTTTTGGCATATATGACGTACTATCTATGTGTAGCTCACTTCATACTTATGAATTCAAATAATGTAACTCAAAATCCATATTTTATGGACATGAATTCTTGTATAAATGCTCAATTAATGTGGCAAATGTCAACATAGCTAGAGGAGTAACACATCTAATCTATTGGTTTCACCATGGGTGTGCCTATGAAAAACCAAGAGTATGTGACTAACAAATATAAATCAAGCAACAAACATGATAAGCATCAAACCAAAACAACCCACAGTAAAAAAAAGTGCTCACATCACACACCAAATCAAAACTCAAATACATATATACAAGTCACGACACACTCTAATAGGTTATCTTATCTACTGCCCACTACTAATCATAGATCAATAATTCCTATTAATGTGTATGAACTAATGGGTTGTTTTCAAGATCATATGGCACACCATGCCAGGGACAAACCACATAGAGTTGAATTGGAACATTCCTTAAGGTTGATGATTCTAGTGAAAAAAAATTGAATCATACCACTATTAGGAATGACGATGAAAAGTTAGTAGTCTCATGAGCTTGCATAACTTCTTAATGATGGCTATTAAGATAAAATGGAGATACAAGACACCCATTAATGGAGATATTTGGATTGGACAATTTAGTGACAAGTTCGTTACTAGATATCTAAGACTTGCCTCGATCTAAAGATGGAACTTCATTGGATGACTTAGTAAATCCCCCTAACCTAATTAAAGATATTTTCTAACAAGATCCACCAATCATAGATCAGGCGCAATAGAATCATAATAATATGTATCATCACTTGGAATATCAATTGAATCTAGTGAACTTAAATATGATTTGTTCTAAAGGGAACTTGACATCGAGGGAGTCATGTGAAATAGGTGGAGTGATGACCAGTGCGGGAAAAGAATTCTAATCAATGTGAGGAGGTTTTAATAAGACCACCAAGGAGGCATATCTTATGCTAGAAGTGACATTTTCTCACCATACATGTTTACATTCGAAGGAAATGGCATCCACTAGTTATGGAAGGGATCATGTATGTAAGAGATAATGGTATATGGAATATAAAGTGATTCAATATGAAATATGCCCATTAATAACAAGTTCCTAAACAAAATCACACTGAAATTCACATATCCTGAAAGGTTATTACCAAAAAATGACAATGAAGTGTCTGTAGTGGTTAATTTGGGAATCCGCATGAAATATTCAAGTCGATCGATCATAACGATCTTTCCTTCATTTGCAAAGTGAAGGAAAAAATATCTATATGACACAAAAACAATCATAGTGTAAAACTTGCTATGTCCAAGGAGTAGATCATATTCAAATGCGCATCAACAACTTCTACATCAATAGTAATGGCTTTTCCACCAAGCTCAATGGAAAATATAGGGAAAAAACCATTAGGTAAGAATGTATGGTTGTCAAAGTCCTAGAGTTTGGTACTTGACCAAATGAGTATTAGAGAACTGAGAGGTTTCCAACATGATGAGGCCATGATACAAGTGGAGGATCCTTCATCCCCAAGAGTTTAGTAAAGATAAATGTTAAGTACACGAAAAAAGATATGAAAATATACCTAATGAGGTAAGTAATTCCAACTTGCATCAATATCAAATTTAATTAGATTAAGTTTTAAGGGATAAACCCCTTTGACAGTTATTAAAAAGGCTACATGTTACATATGGTATCTTTGGAAAACCTCCAAAGAGGACATGGAGCATGGGTATTGGGAGAAATCCTTGTGAGTGGATCATTCTGTCTAAAGGATTATATATCATGATAGGTCCATTAGCTTGAGCAGGGATGATTGGGTCCTTTGAACATGCACTACTACACAAATCATCAAATTTACTACCTCATTTCACACCAAGATGTGTGATAGGGCTCCATGAAAATTTAGCTCTTCCATGCCCCAAGGAGGAGTAGGAGAAATTGAAACCATTTGTTTCTTTGGTTGGATGGAAGTGGATGTGTGAAAATAGTATGCTACTACCCAATACCCAGTTGAGCTATAAGGTGATGAATCTCATCCATTTATGGGTACTCGTGTTAAATGGTCTCCTTGACAAATCTTAGAATAAAAATTGACCTTACTCTTTTTTTATTCATTCCCCCTCTTCATATTGCGCTAGGTTTGTTATGTCTCTTGGGAATTTTTAGAAGCGTGTTTTCACTTTTTCTTCTTCATTTTACCACTAGGTTCTTTAGAATTCTCTAGTTGCATGGATTGCACTCTATGAATCTTAGTGATATTCTTAGGAGACTTAGCTTGTTGACAACTAGGAGAAATTGAAGGGTCTTGCAATGTCACAATTAATTTCTCCATTTGAGCAACTAATTGGTTCATAGCATGACTGTAGACATAACCAATTACACAGTCAAAATATGGTCTTAGTTTTTGATGTCGTGGATTGGTTAATGGTTGAGGAGCAATGGAAATGATGTAATACAAAGTACCCAACAATATATATATATTATATATCTATATATATATAATATATATAATTATAATATATATATATATATATATATATTATAACATTGAAGATGTTGGACACACAACATGACTTACTCCTCTACAACCACCCTAGTCATAGCTACATCCTTGTCAATCTGAGGTAGCATGGATTAGGTGAACGATTTTTTCATAATTCAACCAGTAATATTAGCCCTAATCAACTATTTACGCCACCTCCACTCATGAATATGATCATATATTTGGGTGGAAGTGTCTTGTTTCGAATTAGATAGGAGATCTATTCTGATCTCTTATTGTGAAGGTAACTAGAAATGGAAGATAAGTAGTTGTTGGATCCCTGCCCTCTCTTCCTAGTTAAAGGGATTAAATTTTTTTCTTTTTTCTTTTTTCTTTTTT
>APFE030950730.1:71248-88541 GCA_000404065.3 Pinus taeda | reverse complement strand
CTATGTCTCACCCACTGCAATACATTCATGCTTCATTCCTTCATGATCGCCACCCTGAACCCTGTATCGTCAGTTTGTTTTCACCTCCAAAATCATTTGCTTCATTCCGTGTTGTTGATGTTGGATTCATTAAGGCCCTCCTGCGACAAGTCGCTTCTTGTCGACATCAGCTCATTATCCAAGAAGTTGACTTAGGAACAACCCTTTCAGTACTTTGAAGCTTGCATGCCTCAATGGCAAGTTGCTCACTTTCGGCGACAGGTTTACATCAATGACCTTCGGCCAAGAGATTTTACATGGTGTTCAACACCAAGTCACTTTTCACACCATGTGAATTGTACTATAGTACCTTGAGGGTCATTGTAATTATTGGTGATTCGTCTCACGCCTGTTAACAACTTACATCATTGGCTGGTAATCAAGCGATGTCTTTCCATGTTCTACTCCAAAACATTTTTCACATGGATCGACTTGTACTCCGAGTGAAGATTGGCTGAGTTTGAAGACCCTGGATCTAGTTTCACCCATCTGGGCTGCGATATATTCAAGAATATAAGAACATCCAGTGTACATCATTGCTGATCAGATGATCATCCAAATCAAAGGATGATGTGTCCATATCATCAGTCTGTCACTCAGATGATTGTCTGTCCTATGTACATGAAATGAATTTATAAAGATGAGCATGGGAATTCCCGCCTCAGCTAGATCATGAAAAGATGTCGTCAAATAATGTATTGTATTGTATCTTATTACAGGTCGCCTCCCAGCTCAGAAAAACTTCAGATCCTCATAGTAAAGCATTTCACCCGACATCAAAAAAGATTAACGGCCTCATGATTTAGGGGGCAACTGTTATAGACATTTTTGGGCACTTCAACCCCAATCAAAAATGTCCATAAACTGATGGCTCCTAAGTCCCTAAAATTGTTGCTTTAGTGCCTAAAGGAACAAGGTCAACTGATTACATCATCTCCCAAAAGTTCTCCACTTAAAACTGCTCATAAATGGTCAAAACTGGACCATACTGAAAGCTCAATGCAGAGGGTGCGATGCATATCACCTTCCCAATGTACAGGGTGTGATGCATACTATTTTGCTCCTCTATAGGTTGCGATGATCAGGAATGGACAAATGGAAGGGACAAAAATGCGAGGTTGAAGATCATGGAATCTTCCAGAAGCTTCCCCTCTGACACTTGCCACTCCATTTTCGACCGGGGATGAGTAAGAGATCATCATTCTCCAAGTGGAAGCAGGAACTATCAGAGAGAGGACACTAATCAAGATCCCAAAAGATGACTCACCTCTCTGTAATCATCTATATATGGATCCCTCATCACAGAGATCTAGGGGCTTGAATTTTGTAACTTATAGAGAAGTTTTGTTGGTATTCTGGTGTACATTCACAGTGTTGGGTGATTTTTCTTTCCTTGAGGTGAAGAAGGGCTTCTTAGCTAGAGGATGATGCTGGGTCAGAGCACATGGTTGTAATCTTCCTGCTATTTTTCATCTGAATAAAGCTATTCTTGTTTCCTTCCATATTCTTGTGTACTTGTTTATATATGCTTGTATATGGTTATTGCACATCTGATCCTACATTATTTATGAACTTAGATCTTAGTTTCTTGCATAGTAGTATGTTGCTGTGATTCTACAAGTCCTTTTGAAGTTGAGCAGACAAAGAGCAAGCAGCAAAACTCTATCAAGAAGGAGAGGAAATTGAGCGCAAGACTCAGGTTGGCCCTCTTGGTCCTCCTCTCATCTATTTTCATAAAAGGAATCAATAGTAGACTTCGATTGTTTGTTTCTAAGATAGCCACCCATCTTAGTGGGAATAGCAGCATCTGTGTGGACACTATTCCCATATAACACATGGCCATAAAAAAACTAAGAAACATAGTTTACATCTTGACATACCATAGCACCTAGCACCTCTAACAATCCCTTATCCCTATGTGGCACGTGTTAGCATCCCCTGCATTTATTGGCATGCTTTGCACTCCCTTGAACACCCTATCATTCCCTGACATGCCCTGACACTCTAGCATGCCTTGGCACTACCTAACATATAGCCTTGTCACTCCCTCCTTCGAACACTTGGAACTCATTGACAGTCCCTATCACACACTCTTATCCCTTCATTTCCATGCATTTTGAACTAGTTCTCCCTTGTGTTTATGTGGCACTCCCTAACATTCATTTACACGCATTACACACCGTGGCACCTGGCACATCGTGGCATGTTGCCCTGGCACCTTAGCATTCCTTGGAACTACCTAACATATCTTGTCACTCCCTCCTTACCACACCTAGAACTCACTAACACTCCTTGTCACACACTTATTCATTCATTTCCATGTATTTGAAACTAGTGATCCCTTTTGTTTCCTTGGCACTCCATAACACTCCCTAGCATGCATTGGCACACCCTAGCACCTAACACATCTTGGCATGTTGCCCTGGCCTCTGGCATGCCTTAGCACTGCCTACCATACCTTATTACTCCCTTAGCACACTTGTATCTCACTAACACTTCTTGTCACAAACTCTTATTTGTTCATTTGCATGCATTAAATTGACCTAGTGCTCCCTTGTGTTTCCCTGGCACTCCTTAGCACTTCCTAGAACATGTTGATACACCCTGGCACCTGGAACATCTTGGCTACATTTCACCCTATAAATCTAACATGACTTAGCATAGCCTAGCATACCATGTCACCCTATCCTTAGAACACTTGGAACTCGTTGACACTCCCTATCACACACTCTTATTCATTCATTTCCATGCATTTTTACCTAGTTCTCCCTTGCGTTTCCCTAGCACTCCCTAACACTCCTTAGCTCTCATTGGCACACCTTGGCACTTGGCACATCTTGGTATGCTTCCCTAACACTCTTATAGCATGCCTTGGAACTACATAACATACCTTATCACTCCCTCCTTAGCACACCTGGAACTCATTGACACTTCATTTCTATGCATTTGAAACTAGTGTTCCCTTGTGTTTCCTTGGCACTTGGCCCTAACACTCCCTAGCATTCATTCATGCCACACCCTGGCACCTAACACTTCTTGGCATGCCTTAGCAGTCTGCTTGTCTTAGCATGCCTAACATGCCTTGGAATTTTCGATCATGTGTTAGTACTTCCTAGCATTCCCTGACACACCTTGGCATTCCCTAATTGTTGTGCCCTCATAGATAACTTTACTATTTTTGTGACTTGGGAACCAAACCAAGTCATTGGAAACACAATGTTGTGCGCAATCCAAAGTCTCCCTTTATCTAGAACTGTTTTGACCAACCCCTTATAATTGTAACCACAGGCTTGCCTCCTACAATTCCTATTATGACTTTGTCCTAACACACTTTGTCCTTGAGACACCTAGAATTCATTGACACTCCTTGGCACACACACTTATTTTTTCATTTCCATGTAATTTTACCTAGTTCTCCCTTGCGATGCCCTAACACTCCCTATCATTCCTCAACATGCATTGGAATGCTCAACATGTGTTAGCATGCCTTTTCATTCCTTGGCATGCCCTGGCACTCCTTAGCTATAATACCCTCACAACTACCCTTACTTTTTTTGGGACTTGGGAACCCAACCAAGTCTTTCCTAGACTACAACAACTTAACCAAGTTATAGTTACTACAACTAGACTATGCCTTGTTCACTTAAGAACCGACTATAAATCATCTTAGGCTACTCATGTATAATTTTAACTTATCCAACTTAACAAGTAGCAAGTTACCATGTCAAGGTTCATGTCCAACTATGGCCATAAAACAACTGAGCAACATAGTTTACATCTTGACATGCCATATCACCTGGCACATCTAAAAATCCCTTGGCACTATGTGACACATGTTAGCACCCCCTACATTCCTTGGCATGCTTTGGCACTCCCTAGCACTCCCTGACATGCTCTCGCAATCTAGCATGCCTTGGAACTTCCCTAGCATATAACCTTGTCACTCCCTCCTTAATACACCTGAAACTCACTAACACTCCCTATCACACACTCTTATTCATTCATTTCCATGCTTTTTGAGCTAGTTCCCCCTTGTGTTTCCATGGCACTCCCTAACACTCCCTGAAACCTAACACAAATGAAATTTTTTTTATTCTTGGCTATGGTATTCTTATTTTATACATGTGACCCTTGACTATGCCATGAAATCCTCCAAAATATTCTTCAAGGATGGGAGCTCCTCTTCATGCATGAAACTAGTGAGATGTGACAAGTTATCAAAAATTCATCCAAATATGTAATTTGTGCCTTGGGAAATATGAAAGGTTCCCTCGGTGGAAAAACATGCATAAATATTTGTGACCAACTTCCCTAAATGTGAGATGTTTCCCACTTGTCAGTTGTGCCTCTTATTGATGATGAAACCGACACCCTAATTGTGCAAGGCTCACAAAGTGTCACTTTGCGTCAACTCAAGGTTGTTTCCATTGTCACCTCAGCAACAAATCCTCTCAATTTGGATTAATTATTGAATTCCAGAGGTGTCCCAAAGCACAAATTTATGGGGTCTTTTATGTGAATAGATCACTAGCATTGAAAACTATCTTTACATTGGATGGTTTAACATCTTGAAGATCCATGTCCTATTGACCACAACTTTTGTATTCATTATTTCTTTCATCGCAGCACCTCCAGTAGATATTGATGGTGTCCATGAGCCTATTTCTAGTTGTGACAAGGGGATTAGGGGTTCCCTTATCACAACCCATAAACCTTAATGTGTTTAATCCCTTAGCCAAAGGGGCCCAATGGTGTAGTTGTAGGGGCATTGGAACCAAATTTGGGGGTTCATAAGATTAGGAAAAGTGGAATGGCGTGACCAAAAAGGATGTGGGGGGGTATGTTATGGTGTATTAAATAGTGCAAGGGGACACAAGGGTAGCATGGATGGTAGAAATTGGAGGTAAAAGCATGGTTTACTAAGATCTGTAATCCTAGCATTAAAGAATGAGAAGGGGGCTTAAGACCTTATTTCATAGGGTATAGGGGACCTAGAGGGAAAGTAGCAAGAGAAATTGATAGGGGAAACCCAAATAGTGGTGATAAGGGGATTAGGAGTCCAATTATCACAAACCATAAGACCTTAACTCATAACCACTAAATTCCCTATCCCCTTCACCCACAATCCATGATCCCTTAACCCCTACACTCACAACTCATAACCCATAAACCCCTTGACTCATTAAATCTTAAGACACTAACCCATAACCTATAATCCATGAACCAGATCCTAAGTCATAACTCCTTATCCTCTCAACCTGTGACCCTTAACCCCTAACCCTTCACAGCCTAAACACCTTAACTACTAACCCCTTAACTACTAACACCTAAATCCCCTAAATCTTAAGTCCTTAACCTCTAAACTCAATTGTATCAATGTAGAATAATATACATAAGAGAAAATAAAATTATATTATCCACATCAATGCTTGAAATAGCCTTAAATTAGCCATGAGTGGTAATCCAGGGGGTGAATGTTGGGAACTATTAAAGTTACATCGTGTTTAAATGCACATTGTGAGGTTGTTCTCCAATAGGGTTAAATCATCATCACAAGGAAGCATGACACATTTTTGTGCGGGAGTGATTAAAGTTGTAACACAATTAAAGTGATTTACACCTCCAATATAAATGACATCATTGTATGTTTGTGTCAAGTTGTTAGAGAGGTTATTTATAGACAATACATTCAATGTACTTAGACTTCATCTTTTCAGGGCCTCGACTGTAACATGGATTTGTACCTGGAACACTTCATGAAAATGAAAGGGGTTGTTTAACCACATATGCACAAGAGCACCAGATGTTTCCCTTCAAATCCCCCTTGGTGCTTTCAAAGTGGGTTTACATTTGCATCGATTTGAAACTAATCATAATGACCTTCCTCTTCTTAATAATATCTAGTAGATTTTTCATATAGACGAGATACTAGAATTGAAGGATCACCTCATCTGTAGACGACCCCATTTACTATGAGATTCAAGGGATGTTCTATTGTCTTTATCAAAATTTGGATGGGTCATTATCTGCATGCTTTAAATATAGGTCTAGAACTTTTTATGAGCGAGGTCCTTTGATTTATATCTTTATATAAGGCCTCGTGTGGCCTTCCCCTATAAAACTCTTTCAAGGGGTTCACCTCCTTCCATGTTGCCTTGCCTACTTAGGGCCAAATTGACAAACCAATATTCAAACTTCTTCAACTACCAAATTAGTGAGGCATCATACCTCTTCCTTACCTCAGCCTCAATGAGACATATTTCTTCTGAGATACTTTGGGGATTTCCCACCATAAATCACAAGTTGGATGTCATGGGATCTATTACCCCATTTTCTATTTGGGCTTTTAGAGGATATTTTAAAATTTTGATTGTGTTAAAATTGGAAACTAGGGCCAAATTCCACCTTGGGATAACTTATTTTATGTTAGTCATTTTAATTGTGTGCAACAAGTAACATTTCAATGAAAGTAAATCCCATATCTTGTTTTTCTTTGCCAACCTCAAAGTCTCGATCCAAACACCTCTGTTGAAAGGACACTTTAGGAATAAATGTTGAACTGATTCTTCTTCTTTCCTGCACAAATAACACCAGCCCAATCCCATCTTGGATCTCTTCTGGATATTGTCCCATGTTGGAACCTTCTTCCTTAGTATACACCAGAGAAACATTCTTGCTTTGGATGGACATTTTAGTTTCCAGATAGGTTTTTCCCACCACTTTGGATTTTCCCATCCCTTCTTAGAAATAAGATAGTGATATGAAAATGGGGCACTTAGGCTTCTTGTCTAACTTACAAGAACCTCTCCCACTTCCAAAGCTTTAAATTTTCCCAAGTCTTAATGATTAACCAATGCGGAATCAAGAAATGCTTGAAAATATAGGTGTATGCCGGTATTTTTTTTTTAACTGATTGCATGTTTTAATTTCTTTTGTTGTGCTATAAGTTGATGTGATTAAACTGATATAAAAATGCATATAACAGTAAATAAAATAGCAGAGACAATGCAGCAGTGAAACACACACATAAACAACAATTTAATTTGGAGTTCACCCACAACTCTTGGGCTACATCTCCGTGAGCTCTAGTCAACTCAACTAGGCTCTTTGGGATATGGTATAAGTCATTTTTACAAGATCTTGACTTAACTCCTATTGTTTTTCACATAAACAGTGGGTTCAGACACCATGTTATCCCTGGCTCTTGAAGCTCTGGCTCTTGGCTCTTAGTTCTAGCTCTTTGGCTCTGACTCTTGCTCTTCGGCTTTGGCTCTAGCTCTGGCTCTTTGGCTCTAGCTTTTCATTCCTCCCAACCTCTGATGGCCTTCTATGAATCTTCTGTCCTTTGTATTATTTTTGTTTATACAACCTGCTCAATTACCATTTTTTTCCTTTTTGCGCGGAAACCCGACTGTTCATATAAAGAATCAGTTCACAAATAAATGAAACAGTGGGTGCGGGTAACTGGATCATCATGTCCTTTTTCTGTTATTAATCCCCAAATCAAATACATAACGGATTACATAGAAGACTCATGGAAATCTGACCTGAACGCCTCAAGATGGAACTCAAATGGAATTAGCCGCATCATAATCCTTTTCGGGTCTGCATATCGCAAATCACCTGTCGCATGGCCCATAGCCAAACCCGAACAAAACCTCAGATAATAGAATATATGGGAAATACAAAGAAATATGCCTGAAACGTTGAAGGCCAGATCTCAAATGGCATTTAACTGCATTCATAAACCATTTTCGGGTTTGCGCATCCCCATCGCATATCGCAATCACTTTGCACATTGGATACGAGTCATGGCCATCTCCCATGGAATATTGTGATGCAATAACATATCACCAATCGTAATTGCATATCGCATATTGCCCACATTGCATGTCACATATGTAAATGGCCTGGGGTCCATTCAATGTTCAATGGAACATTGCAAAGCGATGTTGCGGTGATCACATATCGCAATTGCTTGAGGCCTAAAGGTCTAGTCTATTCCTTTGGCTTTTCTCTGATGCGATAAAGTGAAGATCACAATTGCATGTCGCTTGTGCTTTAGGCTTTCTTTCGGCCCTTTATATTATTGTGATGCGATATATATAATATATATAAATATAATATTATATATATATATATATATAATATATAATATATATATAATAATATGTATATATAAATATATATATGCATAAGCCCCTGTTCTGCACTGTCAATTGGTCTGCTGCCTTATTAAGGTTTGCTTGTAAAAGCATTTATCTCCATGATCCTCCACCTTTTCCCTTATGTTTATCTGAAGTCAGATTTACATGCATTTGCGCCATTTAGCACCCCTTTTTTTTCCTTTGTGAAGAATATTTTTAGACTTAGAAGTCTATGCTAGATCCATTTTGGATCACGCCTTCCCACTAAAAGAACTTATGGTCTCCAAAAGATTGATATACTGATATGAACAGTAAATGAGAGTGAGTCACCCTCTTCTTTTTAGCCTCCCTACACTTGCCTTTGCATAGTGCCTCTGAACCAAAATTTCTGACCACTTCCCTTCTTGAATGGGCTAGTCCTCCTAGGAAGAGTTGTCTTCCTCCTTGCCTTTCTACAGAACTTCTAATAAAATGTTTAGAGAAGGTATTTTGAGCTTCTCTACCTTGATCATTGATCCAAGGTGGCTCAAACAAATGTGAAATACATTTGCTCCACAAAACATTCATTTGTACCTATTTGACAAGTTGTCAACAACAAATATTAACAACAATAGAAATGCAGACAACAACTGGATGAACTAAACTCATGCTTCAACAAGGAATAGATTTCACATTTTATGAGCACCTCCATGTCTTACATCTGCATACAAATGATGGACTAGACAACAAGCCCACAAAACATGCCTTTAAAACAAATGACCCTTCTAGTCAAGCATGTAGAAAAAGACCATTTGGACTCTTTCTCAAAAGATGAAACACTTCATCATTATCCCCATATAGGAGACCAAGTTAACTGCTCCCAAGTCAACATTGCATCACATGCATGTCAAAGCAATCAACCCTACAAGTTAATTACACCCACTTGTTCAAACACAAGGAAATCATCAACATCCCTTTGTTCATGCATATCAAGCTCATGCATGCATTTCATCTTTCAACTTTCTCTTAAGCACAATGTACTTTTGAAGCTGAAATGAAATATGATGTTGCAAAAACAAAGTGAGCCTCCTACTCAACCTTTATCCATTCACCATCTTGGTAGACCTGCAACTTGCATTCTCTTAACAAAGAAATGAAAATAGATGCATCAATAGACATGCAATCTTAATCGGATAAGAACTCTAACCATTTATTACCAATCCCTTTCAAAGGTACTACCTTTTTCTGTACATCAGCATCAACATATGAATCATTTTGAGACACATCACTCATGAAATCTTCCCTTCCTTTTTTGCCATCTTCTCTTTCCACTTTCTTCAGCTTTGGTGGAAGCATTGTTGGATTCAGTGTCCAACATTTTACAAAAAAATTTCCTTGCTTATGGTAGTAAGTGCATTGCATGTGCATCTTCTTGACAACATGATTTGCTTTGTCCAATGGACCTTTGGCTTCTTGCTTCTTTTCCTTCTTCTACCTCTTGTATGTGGCCATTCTCTTCCAACATCTAGAAACATCATGGTTATCTAACCCTCAAAAGGAACATGCAATTCTTTTCCCATATATATGTGGAAATTTATCATGCTTTGCACAATCAAAAGGACAATGTTTGGAACCAGATTTATGCCTTTCTCTTTCACCTTTATTGCCTTCATGAGGAGGTGAATCAAATGAAGAAGTGGCTCCCTTTGGAACACTATCAATCTCTTCAAGGCTGTTGGAGTCTCCCCAATTCTCTGGTTCAAGTGTGTGCTTCTAAACACCTGCATCCTTCAATTGATGTTTCAAGCTATTGCATTCCTCCTAAATACAACCTTCACACCCTGCAATGCAACCCCTTCTTGGAGTTGTTTCAATGGCCTTCATGGCAGCTTTGGAACTTTCTCCATGAGTTTGTGCATAGCCAAGAAAAAAATAATTAGGCCTTTCCTCAATCATTATTGGTTCAACGATACCTTTTGCATGCTTTCCCAAGTCCTTTCCTTCATAGCCCATCTTGGACATTATCTTGGAAGCTATCCCTCTAGTATGTTTTTCAAAAGAACCAATATAAGCATTCTTAGAAGAAATTGAAGAAAAACTGGAATGGCTTACCTCTTCTTCAAGCTGATACTTGACTAAGGCTTCTTGGGCAACAAAGAGTTTTGTTTCCAACTCATGCATCCTCTCTAGGTTCATATTTGCAATATGAAGTTGCCTCTCCATTTTCTGCAATTTGTCAGCAAGCAATTGCTTCTCTTCCTTCGTGGAATTCAACTGCTCTCTAAGTCTGTTTCTCTTCCTTCCATCATACATTTCTCTCACCATATCCATCATGGTGGAAAATTCTTGCTTCGTGTCTTCATCAAAAAATCTTGTGAAGAGAGCAGAATTTGAGGACCCACTTGTAGAAGTTGTCATTACGCCAATGAATAAAAAAGCTTCAACAAGATAAATAAAGAGCTTATTTAAGCAACCTCTTGCAACAAACCTCTTGTGATTTGGATTGCCTTGAGGTCCTTTGGGATAGAAGAATTCCTTTAGCCCTTCTTCCTATTTTTCCTTCTTGGACTGAGCTAGTAACAACTTTCCCTTTACCTCGGAAAACTCAGAAAATAGTCAGTCTGTAAAAAAAGCATACAATCAGCCTCTTGCTATTCAAACACCTTTCAGATAAGCAATCTTTGCTTTGTCAATCAAGCACTCTGATAATACCTTCTTTGAAGGTGGGGGTTAATCAATCTTAAGCTCTGATACCACCTGATCTGAAAATGGGGCATTTAGGCTTCTTGTCTAACTTACAAGAACCTCTCCCACTTCCAAAGATTTAAATTTTCCCAAGTCTTAATGATTAACAAATGTGGAATTAAGAAATCCATTAAAATATAGGTGTATGCTGGTATTTATTTTTAACTGATTATATGCTTTAATTTCTATTGTTTTGTTGTAAGTTGATGTGATTAAACTGATATATAAATGCATATAACAGTAAATAAAATAGCAGAGACAATGCAGCTGTGAAACACACACAGAAAAAGAAATTTAATTTGGAGTTCACCCACAAGTCTGGGATTATGGTATAAGTCCTTTTTACAAGCTCTTGACTTAAATCCTACTGTTTTCACATAAACAGTGAGTTCAGACACCATGTTATCCCTGGCTCTTGAAGCTCTGGCTCTTGGCTCTTGGTTCTGGCTCTTCAGCTCTAGCTCTGGCTCTAGCTCTTCGACCCTGGCTTCTCGTTCCTCCCAACCTCTAGTGGCCCTCTCCGAATCCTCTGTCCTCTGTATTATTTATGTTTTTAAAACCTATTCGGTTACTGGTTTTTTTCTTTTAGCGTGGAAACCTGAATGTTCATATAAAGAATTAGCTCACAAATAAATGAAACGGCGGGCGCGGGTAACCTGACCTCCCTG
Source organism: Pinus taeda (assembly GCA_000404065.3). Classification (NCBI taxonomy): domain Eukaryota; kingdom Viridiplantae; phylum Streptophyta; class Pinopsida; order Pinales; family Pinaceae; genus Pinus; species Pinus taeda. The sequence continues at coordinate 76,963 of APFE030950730.1, read as the reverse complement.
GCCTTTTTCTATTATTAATCCCCAAATCAAATACATAATGGATTACATAGAAGACTTATGGAAATATGACTTGAACACCTCAAGCCGGAACTAAAATGGAATTAGCCACATGATAATCCTTTTCGGGTCTACATATTGCAAATCGCCTATTGCATGGCCTACGGCCAAACCCGAACAAAACCCCAAATAATGGAATATATGGGAAATACAAAGAAATCTGCCCGAAATGCTCAAGGCCAGATCTCAAATGGAATTTAACTACATCCATAAATCCTTTTCATGTCCACGCATCCCCATCAGATATCGCAATCACTTTGCACTTTGGATACGAGTCATGGCCATCTCCCATGGCATATTGCGATGCGATAACATATCGTCGATCGCAATCGCATATCACATATCTCCCACATCGCATGTCACATATTTAAACGGCTTGGGGTCCATTCTAAATTCAATGGAATGTTGCGATGTGATATCGTGGTGATCGAATATCACAATCGCTTGAGGCCTAAAGGTCCAGTCTACTCCGCTGGCTTTTCTCTGATGTGATAAAGTGAAGATCACAATCACATGTCGCTTGTGCTTAAGGATTGTTGTTCGCCCTTTATATTATTACGATGTGATATAAATAAATATATAATATATATATTATATATATATATATATATATATATATATATATATATATATATATATATATATATATATAAATATATGTATATAACAAGCCCATGTTCTGCACCGTCGATTGGTCCGCTGCCTTATTAAGGTTTTCTTGTAAAAGTGTTTATCTCCATGATCCTCCACCTTTGCCCTTACGTTTATCCGAACTCAAATTTACATGGATTTGCACCATTTAGCAACCCTTTTAGACTTAGAAGTCTATGTTATATCCATTTTGGATCAAATAGTTATAACCATACATTGGGGAGTAACTGCTTGTGGGGGCACGAACCCATTGCAGGGTGTCTGGTCTATTTCTGAGGCAGAAATTCAATCTCTGAAGTTCCATAGTGAAATGCTACCATTCCTCCTCCCACTGGGGTTCAAGGTTTAACTCCCCTTTAGATAACTAGGCTTGATGCCAAATTTTTAAGTGTCCAACCTTTTCTATCTGACTCAAATTATATACCCCTCTTGCTTTCAAATGGTCGATGATTCCCAGAGAGAGGGGAAAACCCTCATTACATCACACCCATGGGTCCTGCCCCACCCTTACATGCTCTCTGTTACCCACCTACTAGGAAAGCCCTTGTTCAATTATCTTGATTGAGTCCAGAGTTGCTTTCCACACCATAGATGTTTGTGATTTTTTCTTGTACGACTTCCTGATCCACTCATCTAATGGAGTTGGATCAATGTATTTTCTTTTAAGCACCAAATTCCATAGATTTTCTTCTGTTAATAGCCTCCATCCAAATTTTACTGCTAGAGATGGACCGAAGGTTATGAGGTCTTTGATACCCCATCCTCCCCATTCCTTCATTCTTGCCACTTTCTCCCATGCCACCCATGGGAGAACAAAGTCTTCTTTTGAGCCAACCTATAAGAATCTATTGTAGGCTTTCCTTACTCTTGTAAGAATTCCTTTGGGTACCCATGTTAGTGCCAACCAGTAGACCAAGATTTCCATGATGACGGACTTGATGAAAGCTAGCCTTCCTTCTCTCAATAACCATTTGTAACTCCAGTGTTTAACCTCGTTCTCGATTTTCACCACCAACCAAAACTAGTCCTGATTTCTGTATGAGTCAAGTTTTAAATGGAACCCTAGGTATTTAAATTTATCTGACATCTTTTTTTCCTCAAAAGGAAGATCCTCTATTATCCTAATAGTTTCCGCCCTTGAGAAACCTTCCAGTATCAGGGAGGATTTTTGTTTATTAATACACATACTAGTATATTTTAGAAATAGCTCTAGGATAGATTTTATCTGTTGTGCTTCACTCCTACTACCATTACTAAAGAGAAGAATGTCATCCACAAACAACAAATGGGATATATTAAGGTTGAAAACCACTTCAACACCCTTTATATCTCCTCTTCTCCTTGCTTTGAGGATCATTTGACCGAGTCCCTCTGTTGCTAGGAGAAAGCGGAGTGGAGAGAGAGGGAATCCTTACTAAAGAGCCCTCTGGCTCTAAAAGAAATATGTGGTTGCCCCATTGATCAGAAAAGAAAATCTAATGTTTTCCATACATCTCATAACCCAGTTTGTGAAACCATTGCTGAACCCCAAGTGGGTCAATAACATTTGAACGTACAACCAGTTGATTCGGTTGTATGATTTTGACAGATATATTTTGATAATATAACCTTTCCTTCGACTCTTCTTTATGATATGCAGAGTCTCCTGTGCCATGCCCACTACTTCATGGATCTACCTTCCATCAAGGAAACCGAATTTCTCTATTGATATGTTCTTTGAGAGAATCAGTTTCAATCTAACTGCCATAACTTTGGTGATAATTTTGTAAATACAGTTACATAGAGATATCGGTCTGAAATCCTCAAAGGATGATAGGTCCTCCTTCAGAATTAGGACTATAAAAGTGGCATTGAAGGGTTCAAAGATCAACCCACCCTAGATTCTTCAACTACCTATGTAAGTTTGTTTCCAAAAGACACAAACAAATGTTGGAAAATCTCCATTGTCCAACCATCCAGACCTCGACTCTTATCCTTTTGCATCAACCTTAATATTCCTTCAACTTCCACTTTTTCCACTTCACCCATGATGATTTCATTATCCTCCTCCTCCAAATACCTTGGGAAGATTTGTGTTTCCCTAACCACCTCGACGATGGACACCATTGTAGGGGCTTTGAAAATTTTTTGGAAGTGATTCCTTCCCAGGAGGGACAATTCCTCAAAAGACTTGGTTTGGGTTCCTTCCTCTGATTTTAAACTCTAGATTGTATTAATATTTTTCTGGCCTTTTGCATAATTTTGATTTTTTTTTTAATTTTCATCCCCTGTTGTCAACCAAATAGCCCTTCTTTTTAATCTCCACTGCTCTTCCCTGATTGATAAGATATTTCTTCGATTGGATTCTTATCTATTCATTTCCAAGCATTTTGAACTAGTTCTCCCTTGTGTTTTCGTGACACTCCCTAACACTCCCTGGCACACATTGACACACCATGTTACCTGCCACATCCTTGCATGCCACCCTGTCACTCTAGCATTCCTTGGAACTACCTAGCATACCTTGTCACTCCCTCCTTAGCACACCTAAGACTCGCTAACACTCCATGTCACATAGTCTTATTCATTCATTTCCATGCATTTGAAACTAGTGCTCCTTTGTGTTTCCTCTACACTCCTTAACACTCCCTATCATGCATTGGCACACCCTGGCACCTGGCACATATTGGCTCTCCCTATGTTTTAGCATCCCCTACATTCTTTGGCATGCTTTGGCTCTCCCAAGCCCACCTTAGCACTCCATGAGACACCCTAGCACTCTAACATCCCTTGAATCTACCTAGCATATAACCTTGTCACTCCCTCCTAAACAAAATTGGGACTCACTATCACTCCCTATCACACACTCTTATTCATTCATTTCCATGCATTTTGAACTAGTTCTCCCTTGTGTTTTCGTTGCACTCCCTAACATGATACTGGTAAGACCTCTAGAGACACCTATAATAGATTCTCCTCCTTTCACTCAACATGAAGTTTTGATTTTTTCCACTTCCTTTGCATACCATCCCTTCAACGACATCCTCACAAGATAGCCCAAATTTGAATTTTACGACAACAAAATGGGGCACACCATCTTCTTACAGGGTTTCAAGGGAGGGATATTGAAAATAATTGTTTTATCCCCTACAGACATTAAGATCTTCTCAACACATAATTTAAATGACAAATTGATAAATTGACCCAAATATAGATCTCATTGTTCAAGGCCAAACCCAAATAGAAAGAATCAACCCAATGATTAAGCATTGGCATTGATTTTTGGTAAAATCAAGGACCTCCTTTCAATATTGTGACCCTGTTTTTAGCGTTCTCAAATTGAAGGTCTAAAACCCCCACATTAAAGAGGTGAGATTTGTACCTTAGCCTTTCCAATCATTTCCCAAGATGAATACATCTAATGGACTAGCTTAGATATGTTAGGTCTTGGATTTCTAAAGTACCCAAATAATGCTTTTGAGGCCAACTCCCTAAATACAACTAAAATTTAGTCCTATTTTAAGAGACAACTTGAACAATCCACCTAAAAAGAGACATTTTTAGTTCCTTTTGATTAATTTACAACAAACCTAAATGCCTCTCCTTTATTATTTCCCTCTTCCATTCTCCAACAAAAAATCATTAATCTTATATCATAAACACTTCTCATAGGTAAGCATTGTAATCATTTTCCTCAACTCATGGGGCACCTTTACATCTCAACCCATGTAAGAAGGCGTAACTCAATGGCTCAACCCATCACACTCTAAGATGGTTCTAGTTGTCTCCTCCAAACTATGGCATAACACACCTTACAATGCCAAATGGTTAAGTCATCTCTAACTTGTGGCCCTTTTTCCTTCATGGAACACATTCTAGCTAGTGCTCATTAAACACAATGCACTAACTCCACTAACAGACACAAAAAGTCCAAGATACTATTAAGATGTGGCATGCACCCAAGTGCTTAGAGTACAACGCCATAAAATGCACCTTCAAGTTTGGATATCCCAAAATAGTAAATGCAATATGGCCTATTTGTTGGGTTTGTATTAATTACTCCTTATCAAATGCTTGCACCTCCTTGGCACTCCATGACAAATCTACTCCAATGGCTGCCTTCCAAGTTCCAACAACTCCTTTTGAAACATTACATAACCATCTATATATGTTGAAACAACCTTGCCAACTACTTTAGTGGCTCACACATGTATTTCACATTTCTGCTTCATCTTGCAAAGTGGTTGTGACATGGAGAGGGTATCAACATTGATCAAGGAATGCTCACTTAGTACTAGTGCCAAGTTTCCTTCATGGAACTCATCAAATGTCTTAAGTTTACTTCACAACTATTCCACCTCTTCAACCCTTGTTAGAGTCTTCCTAGACATGCACTCTTGTCTCAGGTATAACATAACATTAGCATCCAAAATGTGCATACTCATTCCATCTGTTAATGCCTTGTTAAAGCTATATTATCACACTGCTTAAAATGAAATGTTCACATCTTAAGGAAAAAATGTATTTTTCTTATGATAACCTAAAATATGCGAGTGACTAGGAGAGGACTCTGTTTTCACAAGATGGAAAAAAGGGGTCTTACAACCCCATTCACACAAAAATTTGAATTTATTTAACCTAGATAAGGATACATACCCCACCCCTTCCAAATTTGTCATATGACTTTGAATTTTAAGTGTTGGCATTATGTTTCTGGTATGGTTATATGTTACAAATGTTGTACTTGATGGCAACACCCATGGCATGGCTCTCAATATGATGAGAATAAAGAAGTTCGCAGGAGAACAGTTCAGAAGATGCGTAACCACAGGTACGCCGTGCAGGGACCGCGTCCAGACACGCAGGTTACCCATTCATGAGGTGCGTACCCCCAGTGCACACTCTTCAAGGTAGTAAAGCACGTACATGTGGGGTTCCTTATGTTTAACCCTTGGTATTTAGCCGACGGTATTGTGTTATTATGGTTTTGGCCCATGGTATTGTTTTATATTATTATTATTATTGAGC
>APFE030950730.1:31427-68377 GCA_000404065.3 Pinus taeda | reverse complement strand
CAACTAGAATATATACGAAACTATGATCTTTCAGGGCTCTTGTGATGTGATTAGTATGTGTAGGAAAATTTAGTTATTCTTTTATACAAATAAAATGGAAAATTAAGTTTATGGAGGAGAAATGCCATTAACAGCATTTTATGATAAATAAAAACCAGGTTGTTTCAACCTTCACAAGTAACATACTGATCCAATAAAAGCACTAAATGATGCCATTTAGATTTCAAAGAGGAAATTGGCAAACCATTCACATGATATCCACAATGTTTACTGAAGATAAGTTTCTTCCAAGGAATGTCACACACTGCACAATTTTTGGACCATTTCTCTCTCTCAAAGGGGAGATGGGTAGTTGTTGTAATGAAAGCAATATCTATAACCATCTCTATATCACCCACTCAAGATTTCTTCATATAAAAATAAGAGGAAAAAAACTTGACAACCCCTTTACTATAATGCTAAAACAACTGAATTAAATCGCACTAGCTAACCTGGTGGAACAAGTCTACACATTCATCATATGCCTCTATTATCTCAACTCTAGTGGATTTAAAATAGATAAGGGGTTCCATGGTTAAAATCTAAAGGGGTTTCAACCTGGAATAAGGGTGAAGCATAGAGGGAAAATGCACAACGAGTGGGTCACAAAACCCTACCTTACATAGCAATCTAAAAAATATGAACAAGAACAAAGAAACAACAAGGTGTTGGCAACCTTGAAACCCCAAGCGATTAACTCAGACATTGATAGTCGGGAGGTATGGTGTACAGAAATTAATGGCTTTCATATATGAGTGTCTATGAATGGTTGATTTGAGATAATTGGTGCAAATTAGGATTAACATCCCTGACGAGAATGCCAAATCACCCATAAAACCCTGATACAAATCTCAAAGAAATAACCATTAGCCCGAGAGCCATCATTTCTCATGATTAGAGATCTAAAACATTCAAAAGAAATATCACGAAACACATGAATATAAACTCACAATAATCATAAATGAGTTGTATAGTGAGTAATATATTTAAACCAAGTCTTATATGATAAGTTCATGATATAAAAAATATTAAAATATGGAAATAAACAAAATGTAAAACCAGTCAAGTGTAAATTATCACATAGCTTATAATGAATAGGTAATAACCATTCATCAACGTATACCACATGTAGATATTACGACTTACATATAATTCAATCAAGCATATGAAATAAAGTGTTATGAACACATTATAATATACAAATAGAAATAAGATTGAACTGCTACAGAATGAGGGATTCTGTCGCGACCCCTTTTCACTTTGACATTCATATGTTGTATAGAGTCATAAACTTTGTGTAACTTATTAGGATATCACAAAGAGACAATGTTTTTATATTTCTACTAAATGGGAAAAAGTTTCATCAAGAAACCACTGAAAGTACATCTTTAAAACGTAGTAAATTTCAATAACACATCATTCAAAGAAAAAAATGTATGTAATATCACAATTATGGAAATTAAAAGAAAATTTCATGTCAAAATGATTCTAGTCATACAAAGTCAAATCCAAACATTGACATACACGGAATTTCGTTGCAAATACAAATGATACAAGAAGAGGATGTGAGCAAAAGAACTTTGAACTATTCATTTAAAGGCACCCATATATATTCATTTAAATATTCCCTCCCTCATGTATCTAAAAAAATGCTTGATCGACCATTAAAGGAGCGGATCACAGTTTACCACAATGTGTATAAAAAAATCCTAAGATGCTTTTCATGAAATTCTCTCCACATACTTGCAAAGTACTTTATGTAAAATTAGCGTAGGCCTTTTCTGGTCCTCTTCTTTTGGCTCTCAACAATTAATATTACAAGTTTATAATAGAAGCAAAAGTCATCATTATATTTATCTATTTCTATCTGAACACATTTAATATAATTACTCTTTATGTTTTAATTTTTTTTAATTGAAAATCAAAATTTTTTCACTTCGAAGTTATATTTACCCATTTTCAATAGTAAATTAAATTTAATGTGTTTTCTAATTAATAGAGGAAAATGACTCTTTCATGCAATGTTTCTAGTTAATTTTAACCATGTCTTCTCCATTTTGTCACTTAAGATCTGAGAATGTTATAGCCACTTCTTATTGATAGAAACATATTTCTGATGCAAGAATGTCTATTGCTAGCTTACAGACCCTGAATCTACATCTAGAGATTCAGAAGTGCAACACTTACTCTAAAGCATGATTGGTAGATCCTCTAGAAAGGCCCTCTGAGCATAACACTCTTATTGTAATAGGAAAATATCTCCAAACTCAATAGAAAATTTACTAGTACACTAGACTGGACATTAAAGTTTCCTGCAAACTTTCCAACTATAGTGACCATCATTCTAAAATCACATCTCAAAAGTATTTCAACAATGTTTTTCTAGGTACAAGGATATTGTGTGGAGACTAATGAGTCCAAGTGTTTGTCACAATAGGCACAAGATTAGACTTAGTGAAATACTGGAAGTTCATGCTTTTCATAACATGATCATATAGACTCCCAATTGTTAAATATAGCATTATTGATGAACAACACATTGTCGGGGTCCAATCTATGGATATAAAAAGAAATATGTTTCACATTTGTATACTCTGAGCACATTTTTCCATATTAACAAATGAATATTTCTAAAATGGATTATTCATAGTGTTTTTGCCTGAAAGAGTTCATACTAATTAACAAACTGAACCCCCAAATCCATCTAAAATCTATATCTATCATGTTGCAATTCATATCATGCGTTGAAAAGTAGAAGAGTCGCCTTCATGGAATATAACAGAGAACAAACCTATCTAAAACCTATGTAAAAATAATGTTTTAAAACATAATTCAAGTCCAAATCTTTAACTAATTATAATAATTTTGTTACAGATTTAAACCTACAACTTCTTCCTCTGAAAATTAGGTGTCCAACCTAATTCTTAACTATTTTGGGAATAAGTTAGACCCATGTCTAAGCTTCATTTTTGTCAACATGTTCATGTTTCATGAATGTTTTTTGAAACAAAAAAATTAGTTTTTCTTTAATCCTTTAAAAAAAATACAAAACCTTTGGTCTATCTATATCCAGAACATTTGCATTTTACTATAGATGTACAAGAATATTGACCAATAATATTGGTGTACATAAAAAAAAAATAGGGACAAAGGATTTTATAGTTGTAGAAACATTTACAAGACACCATTTATGGCATATTTCACTTTATTGTTCATGCTCATGAAACCAACAAGTTACAATAGGCATGCCACATAAAGGAGAGGGGAATAGAACTACAAATAAGATCCATAGAGAAGGAGAGAAAAATAAGCATTGAACTAGATGGAACTAATGACACATGACTAAAATTACTTCATGCTTTATTTAAAATACTAACAGTGGATCTAATTACTTCATGTTTCAATCATTCAACCACTACTCCCTTACAATAAACTAGAAGAACTTTGGCCTTCGTCAATTTTGTTATGAGTAGTACTTGTACTGCCTACTAAATGTGATATTTCTTATTGAAATTTTGGGATCCCTGTAGCTCCCAAAAAAGTCTATTTGATGCTTTGCAATGTACTAACAATGTCCATCATAGTCGGTCATGCTTAAGGAGATTCATCTGTGCAGAGCAAACCCATGCTTATGAGTTCCCTTATGATCAACTCCTTATTTTGTATAGTGCTCATACTTTTCCTCCTCAATAGAATCCCGTCGACCATGGCTTTTTCTCGGTTTACAGACTCACTACCATCCCATTTCCAAAAGTTCATTCCTTCCAGAAAGATGTTGTGTGTCGGCCTCTTTCTAGTCAAAATCTCCAATAACACTATTTTGTAGCTATAAACATGACCTTTTGTTATTGCACATCTACCCAATCCATATTCTAGATTGAAACATCATGATCGTAAGGTTTAAAATATATAAATTTTAATAAAAGAAAGACATTGCCAAAAATGCTTAGTATGATATCTAGTTCTTATAATATCTACCAGTTTTTTGATATGCTATTTAGTTCACATAATACCTGGAGGGATATACCCTATTGACCCTTTCAGTGCATGAATTAAATTGATCTCTGAATCCTTCAAATTTGCAAAACATATACTAGCAATGCCAAAGTCTGTTAAATATGTTGTCATATCTACACCCATTAGCACATTGTTAGGTTTCAAATCACAATGGATCACTTTCACAGAACAGTGGTGATGGAGATAGGCCATGCCTCATGCGATATCTGTCTCTACATTCAACCTTTGAACCAAGCTCAAATTACTTTTTTATTGGCCGTTAGGATATAAACACTTCTCTCGAGATCTGTATAAGATGTTATGATTCTAATCAAATTCTGGTGCCTAACTTTACCCAAAGATTTCAATTCCTTGTTAAAACTCTTGTCGCCCCCCTCATTTTCCAAGTTGATAAGCTTGATAACAATAATTGTGCATCATTTAGAAACCATTTGTACACTTTTCCAAAACTACCAACTCCTAAAAAGATGGCATAACTAAACTCATTTTTTAAGATCATGATATCTCCATATGAAATTCTTTGATTCCCTATAGTGAAGGATGTCCCATCCTCCCTTTGAGTATGTTTCTTGCTATTTTGAATCCGCAAGATTCCTAAAAACACACATAGTGCAACAACCATGATAAGAATAACCATCGGTATGATAACTCTTTTTGTATTCCAAACACTTTGATGTTTGTGAACTTGGCATGGTGGTAAACTTACCCAAGGTCCACGGAGATTAGGATTTCCCATGAATTCCATCGCACCAATATTTTTGGAAATTCCTCCTTTAGGGACTACTATTGACCATTTTTTGAAAGAAAAATTACAATGGTGGAGCATTTTGAGATTTTCCAATTACAAGGGCATCCCACCTGATAAATTATTGTAGTTTAAATCCATATCCTCATGTCTTTGAAGTTCATTGAGTGTGATTGGGATTGGACCTTCAAGGGCATTGTGGCAAATATTTAGGTGTTGTTAAAATTGGAAAATAGGGTGAATTTCCACTTTGGATAAATCCTATGGGAAATATTATTAAATCATTGAATGTCTCTTTTCAAGAGGACCAAAATCAATCTAAACATCACCAAATTTGGATAAGGAAAAATGATTTTTTGAATTTATGTTTCTCTCTTGTAATTTATCAAGGTCGACCTCTACCATATCTTAGCTCAATCATCTCAAAAAACACATCTCTTCATCTGCATCGAATTTTATATATAGAGGATTCTTCTCCCTCATTTCTGGTGGACAACCATAGGCCTAGATACGTTTGTATGGGCTATCTTTCTATTGTAGATTTACGTTAGGGAGCTAAATGACAATCCGAGTTTGTTTCTTAGATCTTTTGTGGATAAGATGAAGGAGAAACCCTCTCTTATGAAGTCACACCACTGTTCTCTTATTTAAGATAGGGTTGTTGTGTATATGCCATGTGAAGGAGGTTGAGCTACCTTTCATGATTAGAAACTCACTCTAATGGAAGATCCTTTTGTCTTAAATTTAGTCGTAGTCAAGGGGATTTGTTTTGGATGGATTTCAGTGATTCTTGTTGGCATTATGGTTCTGGTATGATTATATGTTTCAGATGTTGTACTTGATGGCAACACCCATGGCATGGCTCTCATTTTTGATGAAAAATAAAGAAGTACGCAGGAGAACAGTTCAGGAGGTGCGTACCCACAGCTATACCATGCAGGGAACGCGTCCAAATACGCGGGTCACCCATTCATGGGGTGCGTACCCCAGTGCACACATTCCAAGGCAGTTAAGCGCCCACCCGTGGGGTTTCTCATGGTATTTAGCCAACAGTATTGGGTTATCATGGTTTTGGTCCATGGTATTGATTGTTTTATTATTATTATTGAGCCCCATGATCCTTGATTTGAGGAAGAGCTAGCCTATATAAAGCAAAGGAGATCATTTGGCTTGGGTATCTTTAGTGCCTTTGAATATCTTAAGATCTGATCTATTGGGTTCTCGGTTCTTAAAGGATTGATTTATAAAGGAGAAGTTAGAAGCGAATTGGCGAAGGGTGATCTCTTGAGCACAAGTTCAGATCTGAGCATCTGAGGTTATTTCAGCCCTAGTCCAAGGTACGCAGAGGCACCGAAGGTTCAGTGTGTGGGTACGCAGAGGCACTGAAGGTTCTGTGCATGGGTGCGTAGAGGTGCCGAAGGTTCATTGCGTGGGTACGCAGAGGCACCGAAGGTTCAGAGCGTAGATACGCAGGGCAACAGTGGTTCAGGTGCGTGCCTTCTATAGCAGCACGCGGCGCGATTATTCTTTTGGGTGCGTACCTGCTGTGAAAGTACGCGACGAAGTTATTCTTTTGAGTGCGTGGCCACGCTGTTTAGCAGAAGGATCTCTGCGGGTGTACGCAAAGAGGCAGAGGGTGAAGTGCGTAGCAACGCAGGCCAGTAAAAAGAAAAACCGCGTATCTGTGTTAAGATCTTCTGTTGGTTGAATTTTTCTGTTGATAAGGTCTTCTGGGTTCTGTTCTGTTATTGCTGATCTCGTTATTGCAGCTGACTGTATAATTTACATGTACTTGATGATCATTTGATGTATATGGAACCAGTTTGAAAATTTATGAAAAGTGGTCCTTGAAAAGAAGTAGGGGGTTGTAGCTCCCTTCCAGGAGAGACTGGAAAACGAGAAAGAGTTGTAGCTCTCTGCAGGTTGCAGCCTGCGTACTGGTAAAGGACTGCACCAGTACAAGACCATTGTAAAAAGGAGTTTCTAATTTGAAAGAAGATAGAGACATATTGCAGCAGGTGGTTTTCACCCACATTGGGTTTCCACCTTATATCTGGTGTTCTTTGATGTGACTGTCTGCTTTTCTTGCTCATTATTTTATGGTACTGATATGCAAAAAAAATTCAAAGTGTAAATAAGGAAGATTTGTTAAAAGAACTAGATAATACTGATTCACCCCCCCTCTCAGTATTATTTTCAACATTAAGAAACTAACATTTCCTTTTAACTATTAAATCCCCTTATTATATACTCTCTTTTTCTTGCGCCCACCTAATATGAAAGAATACATAAATGTTTTCAATAAAACCAAGTTAAAAGCACTTGTTTCCTTTGAGAGATCTCAAATTCTGCATAATAAACTTTACCAACAAAATAATTGTATATAAACCCTAACCTTAAAATTATATAATTACTTTTACTATCATAAATACCACCATGTGATAAATCTTTTCGAATAAAAACTAAAAAAATATGTAAGAGTAAGAGTAGTTAATTTCCCAAATACAAGTAAAATTGTATCTACGGTTTTTGTCGAGGGAAAATTTCAACATTTTTGAAAAAGCTAAGCATTAATTCATTTATGGCAAGGGAAAATTTCAGCATCTTTTTAAAAAATAGCATTAATGCATTTACATTTCAATACTAAGGAGGATTTGTTCAATTTTCAAAAGGCATGAGCCAAAACGTATGAATTATGAAATTTCCAATCCCCTCTCTCGATCTCTCTGGATGTCCATAAACAAGAGGTTGTTGGGCAAGTGACGGTAAAACAGGTAGATGGTCTGAGGTTTTATCTCTCATTCTTGCTTTTCATATCCAACAACTTCAAGGTGAATATGAAAACTTTATGGACCTCAGTAACATTTATCCACCTTTGAAAATCGTCGGCTCTTTTCCACTCGTGCTATGGAAGCTTCAGGTAGGATTCTTACTGATAGTTTATTGCGCTTTGATGGGAGTGATGGGCAATTTATAAGATATTTTGTGGCAATGGACTGGTGTACAACCAAAAAAGAGTAGAAACCTCAACAGATAGGGGCAAAGATTTGTCGCGTTTTCAGTTTTGGAGATGTTGCTAATTTGTCCTTAAACTTCAATGCTTTCAAATTATCAATAAAACCTTATTCTCATGGAAGAAAATGGCATTGCCTAGGGGAACATGCGATTAAAAATTCCCTAGTTGATGACATGCATGTTTGAAATTTTTATTCTATATTTCAATTTTTATTTTCAAATGCCACAAATGAGACCGTCGGGAATTTTATAATCTTGAGAACCCATATTGAACCCCCACCATTAGCTCTTCAGTCTTTTAAGGGCACCAAGGTATGTTCCATTTGTAACTTCAACACATTTTCACCCCACATTTGGTCTTCCACAAAGAGAATACATGCACGTCAAGTTTCTAATTCAAAATCCAATTTTTTTTTGCAGCCACTCTTGTATGTTTAGTATTTAATCTCTGTGTTGCATTATGTTACTATTTGCATGGATGACAATGGAATTTGATGATTTCAGGAATCCATTTATGGTAGTAAAGTAGCATAAGACCCGAGTAAGAGGCTTAGAATCTCAGAAGGCCAACATTGCAACTGCTAGAATTGTTTCAATAATCTTACACTCCTCAGTCAGCCCCAAGGGAATTGACAAGATGCTTTAGAGCCTCGATTGCGATGTCGCCATTAGTAAGCTCTTGTTCCATTTGTTCATTCTTTATTTCTAGATCCATGAAACCCCTTCAAATTATGAAAATCAGTAGAATTTACTTTAAACGACCTATGCCTCATAAGTGGAAATTAGTTTTAAAAAATTATAGATATTTTGCAAGTAGTGAAATAAGAAAATACTCTGTGATCTGCTCACACTTTCTCACAAAATTCGAGGCCCACTGACCTAGATGCTATACATACGTTGTTTCCTACATTGTTTTCTACCTATGAAAGCTCTCAGAATTGGTAAATGTGTTGAGATGTCAATAACATTGAGACATAGACAATTTCTAGGGATCTATTTCACAGAGAGGTAATTTTCAAAGGGATTGGTCACTTCAAGCCATACCATCTTTTACACTTTCACAAGTCGGCCTTGTTCCTAGCACTTTATATTTTGTATTGAATAACCAGTCTTGCTTTACTTGTTCATAATATTCAAGAACAATTATAGGTCAGCTCTAACAAAACGGCAACAGATTTGTGGGTTAGATCTGCCTTACACTAAATACTATCACACATGTATACATAAAATTAATCACATATTTGCCTTTGTAGATCTTGATCTGCTGAAAAAAAGGCCTGTTGTTTGTATAATTTTGTCCCATACCTTAGACAACAATATTCTTTATTCTTCATCTGTGTGCAGCTTAGGGTCCCTGTTGGTTATTATTTCAATGGAGCAACCTCTGATAGCACATCTTTTCTCACAGAGATGTCCCTGATAGCACACCTTTACCCATAGATATGTTGTTGTGGATAGCAATCTCCATGGGAGTCCTACACCAGACATATAAATGGTTGTTGTATATCACAACAAGAAGCATTAATGTATGAAGATGTGGTAGACCCTAAAATCGATGTTGTTCCCATATTACTCTTATTTGTGTTTCATCAGTAGTGTGAGAACATTACTTATACTTTGTTTATCCCATGCTAAAAGTAGTGATTCATCGTGTTTCCTTTCCGGCATTATAGACCAAAGGATGTGAAAACAATTCATCCCTGAGCTGTGTGTTTTGACTAAGTACCTACAGCCATCAATGAGCCCTATCCAAATCTCTCCCAGCGTTGTAAATTTGTATTTGTGTCTTGTGTGTTGCCTATAGCGATATGCTTATCCAGATGTGAATATATACATGTTAATTTTCTCAATGTGGAAGTCAATACTTTGACAGTGAAAAGTACTTGCATATTGCTTGCACATATGTAAATATATTGCGTGAATGAAAGAGGTTTGTTCATGGAATGTTGTGTATGCACAATGAAAGATACAGAGCATTGCTATCGATGTTGGCATATAAAAATTGGGTGAACATAATTGTAAGGATAGAATTGGACTTCAATCCTCTGTTGGACTATGATCTTCACACCATAAGAAAAAAACTCTAGCAACTAGTTATTGAGCCAAATTTGAACAGAGGATAAGAAGCGTGATCTCATCTTGTTCATGAATTTCGACAACATTACAATTTAATTCCACATTCTAGATCCACGTTGGCCAGATAGATGGGACATAAATATACCATTTACCATTTACAGATCAATCAAAATACCAAATTTTTGTATGTGGCTAGGGGGTGGCAAAGTTCCTATAACACTATGTTACTTGTTGCAATGTCATGTACTTTCCTTAGTTAAGTGGCATTCTCAATTAATCTTTTTATCAGAGAAGCTGATACGTGAGGTGGCTTGTTGAGATGCCTCCCCTAAAGTGGTTTTACTAGATGATATTCCCACCTCCAACATGGTAGTCCCTGAATTCTACATAATAGCTTTCACATATGTAAAATCAACGTTCACCAAACATGAATTCAATTCTATCTTCCTTATATTCTTTCTATCTCAGCTTCCTTTGAACGGGAAGCTTCTTCACTCATCATTAATCATGACATCAACCTGTATTGGTGTTGAAGTAGCTGATAAATCATGCTCCAAATACTTTGAGCCAACAACCTCATTTAGAATTTCAAAAGATTGCATGACTTGCATTGCATTGTCTAATGAAGAAAGTTCTTCGAGTTTCTCTTCATACAAAGGTTGCATTATGTTGATTGTAAAGATAGGTGGAGATTGAAAAGTTTCCTCAGGATGTCCCCCATAAGCCTCACTACCAAGGACCATCTCTCACAGGTAAGAATCTTGATAGGTATTTTGTTGGGGTGTACAAATGTGAAATACTAGGCTTAAAAGTATTTTGAAACTCTCCCTCTATAGAAGGCCATATATATATGCTAAGCCGGTTGGGGGAAAACTAGTCCAAGTTCATCATCCCATGAATAATATAAACCAAAGTGCAGAAGTTGTGGGTGCTGAAGTTGTCCATGGCAATGAATGATGCTCTACATCTTCCTGTGGCTTTCAACGCATCACTTGTGAGTGTCAATATGTACCTCTAGAGGACGTGGACCCTAGTTAAGTTGTCCAAACCTATAAATGGAACCACCTACTAATTCCACATAATACCTAGTGTTCTAACTTTCAGCATTAGGTACATTAATCATTAATGCATCTAAGTGAACCAAGTTTGAACTAAATGGGCATAATAACACCATGTGTGGTTTCTCTTCTAAAATTGGGGCCTTAGTCACATAATGATGTTACCTCCCTAGGTATGAGTGGCTAATATGCGACCCTATTAGTTTTTCCCAACCCCCAAAAGGAAGTGACATGTCCTCAGTCCACCCTTTAATTGATAGGTGCCATGTGAGAAATGATGGATGTAAGGGGGAAAGAATGCCATGGACAAGTGCCATGGTCAAAGGGACCAACTATGATGGAATACCTCATCTTGAGTGTATACATGTGAGGAGGGAGAAATCATGGATGCAAGAGTTACCTCGACCTTTGTTTTTCCACCCCTCTTTATTGCCTTTTACTTTTTCTTGATTTTTCCTTGTATTATTGCTTATACCTTCCAGATGTGTTCAGGAAACGTGGATTGAAAGGGTTGTGTTTGGCCACCATCAGCAAGTAGGTCAAGTGTTTTATTGTTTAGGATATACTGGTTGTCAAAGGACTAACACCAAGCCCTAGTTGTATTCCTTGTATCAATGTGATTGTAAAGGGTAACGATCCCTGGTATGGGAGCTCTAGTCTACTGTATTATAGTTTGTAATATAATGAAGAAGGATTTGAAAAGGTTAAAAAGTATAATGTGCACTAGCTGATTCCCTGATGTGTGTATATTTCATTGTGCATTAAAGTAGATGTGTTGTGGCGCTTGAGTGTGTTTACATCAAAGCTTCTAAGACCAAAACCATATTCTCGTGTGTCATGGAAATTCAACATATGCTTTGTTCACCTAAGAACTACCTATAACTCATCCTAGGCTACTCATGTCCAATCTCAACTCGTCCCACTTAGTAAGTTACCAAGACTGTCCAATCTCAACTCATCCCACTTAATAAGTTACCAAGATAAGGCTCACATCCAACCATGGCAGTAAAACAACTAAGCAACACGATTTACATCTTGACATGTCAAATCACCTGGCACGTCTTAGAATGCCTTGGCACTATCTGGCACATGTTAGCATCCCCTGCATTCCTTGGCATGCTTTGGCACTCCCTAGAAAACACTACCACTCCCTAACATGCCCTGGCACTCTAGCATGCCTTAGCATTGCCCAGCATATAACCTTGTCACTCCCTCCTTAGCACACTTGAAACTCACCAACACTCCCTATTACACACTCTTATTCATTCATTTCCATTCATTTTGAACTAGTTATCGCTTGTGTTTCCATGGCATTCCCTAACACTCCTTGGCACACATTGACACACCTTGATAGTTGGCACATCTTGGCATGTCGCCCTGACACTTTAGCATTCCTTAGCACTAACTAGCATACATTGTCACTACCCCCTTAACACACCTAGAACTCACTGATACTCCCTGTCACACACTTTTATTCATTCATTTCCATGCATTTGAAACTAGTGTTCCCTTGTGTTTCTCTAGCACTCCCAAACACTCCCTAGCACATATTGGCATACCCTGGCACCTGACATATCTTCGCATATTTCCTTGGCCTCTAGCTTACCTTAGCACTACCTTGTCACTTTCTCCTTAGAACACTTGAAACTCACCGACACTTCATGTCACAAACTCTTATTCATTCATTTCCATGCATTAATTTGACCTAGTTCTCCCTTTTATTTCCTTGGAAATCCCTAACACTTCCTAACATGTGTTGGCACACCCTGGCTCTTGTAACATCTTGGCTACGTGTTTCCCTGACACTCTAGCATGCCTTAGCACATCCTAGCATATGAAGTCATTTCCTCCATAGCACACCTAGAACTTGATGACACTCCCTGTCACACACTCTTATTCATTCATTTCCATGCATTTTGACCCAGTACTCCCTTGAGTTTCCCTAACACTCACTAACACTCTTTAGCACACATTGGCACACCATGGCACTTGGTACATATTGGCTTGCTTCCCTATCACTCTAACATGCATTGGTACTGCCTAACATACCTTGTCACTCCCCCCTTAGCACAATTGGAACTCGCTAACACTCCCTATCACTAACTCTTATTCATTCATTTCCATGCAATTGAAACTAGTGCTCCCTTTTGTTTCCCTCGCACTCCTTGGCACTCCCTAACATGCATTGGCACCACACCTTAGCACCTGACACACCTTAGCATGCCTTAGCACTTGGCATGTGTTGTAATGCCCAACATGAATTGGAACTATCTAACATGTATTAAGACTTTTTGGCATTCCCTGGCACACCTTGGCACTCCCTAGTTGTCACGCCCTTATAGATACCCTTACTTTTTTTGCAACTTGGGAACCCAACCAAGACATTGAAGAGATAGTGTCGTGGCTAGCCCAAAGTATCCCTTTTTTTGAAGTTGCTTTGTCCAACCCCTTATCACAATTGTAGGTTTGCCTCTTACAAGTCCTATTCCAAAATTCTCCTAACACACTTCGTCCTTGGGACACCTAGAATTAGCTAGCACTCCCTGACACACTCTTATTCCTTCATTTCCATGCATTTTGACCTATTTATCCCTTGTGATTCCCTGACACTCCCCAACACTCCTTGGCATGCATTGACATTATCTCGCATTTTTTAGCACACCTTTTCATTCCTTGGCATTCCCTGACACTCCTTATCTATCATTTCCTCACAACTACCCTCACTTTTTTTGCAACTTGGGAACCCAACCAAATCTTACCTCAACTACAATAGATTCACCATGTTAAAGTTACTACAACTATACTATTCCTTGTTCACCTAAGAACTTCCTATAACTCATCTTAGGCTACTTGTGTCTAATATCAACTTAACAAGTTACGAAGACAAGGCTCAAATCCAACCGTGGTTGTAAAACAACTAAGAAACATAGCTTACATCTTGACATGCCATAACACTTGGCATGTCTAACAATCCCTTGGTACTATGTGGCACATGTTAGCATCCCCTAGCTTCCTTAGCATGCTTTGGCACTCCCTAGCACATCCTAGCACTCCATGACACCTAGAACAACTAGAACTTGTTGAAACTCCCCATCACACTCTTATTCATTCATTTCCATGCTTTTGAAACTAGTGCTCCCTTGTGTTTCCATGGCACTTGGCCCTAACACACCTTAGAATGCATTGCCACCACACCTTAGCACCTGGCACATCTTGGCATGCCTTAGCACTTGGCATGTCTTGGCATGCCTAACATGCCTTGGAACTGTCTAGCATGTGTTATTACTTCCTAGCATTCCCTGGAACACCTTGTCACTTCATAACTATCATGCCCTCATAAATAACCTTACTTTTTTTGCAACATGGGAACCCAACCAAGTCATTGGAAAAACAATGTTGTACCCAACCCAAATTCCCCCTTTCTTTAAAACTGCTTCATCCACACCTTATCACAACCATAGGCTTGCCTCCTACAAGTCCTATTCTAAACTCCTCCTAAAACACTTCATCCTTGAAACAACTAGAATTCACTAACAATCCTTGGAACACACTCTTATTCATTCATTTCCAAGCATTTTGACAAAGTTCTCCCTCTTTTTCCTCTTGAACTCCCTAACACTCCTCATCATGCATTGACACTATCTAGCATGTGTTAGCATTCCTTTTCATTCCTTGGCATGCCCTAGCACTCCTTAGCTATCATGCCCTCACAACTAGCCTTACATATCTTGGCATGTTGCCTTGACACTCTAGCATTCCTTTGCACTACCTCGCATACTTTGTCATTCCCTCCTTAGCACACCTACAACTCGCTAACACTCATCACACACTCTCATTTGTTCATTTCCATGCATTTTGACATAGTTCTCCCTTGTGTTTCCCTAACACTCCCTAACATTCACTGGCACACATTGGAACACCCTAGCACCTAGCACGTCTTGGCATGCTACCATGGCCTCTAGCTCATACCTTGTCACTCCCTCCTTATCACACCTAGAACTGATTGACACTTCCTATCACAAAATCTTTTGCATTAATTTCCATGCACTAATTTTACCTAGTGCTCCATTGTGTTTCCCTAACACTTCCTAGCACGTGTTGGCACACTCTAGCACTTTACACATCTTAGCATGTTTCCCTAGCACTCTAGCATGTCTTGACACTACCTAAGATGCCTTATCACTCCCTCCTTTTCACAACTAGAACTCACTAGCACCCCCTATCACAAACTTGTATTCATTCGTTTCCATGCATTTTGACCTAGTTCTCCCTTGTGTTTCCTTGGAACTCCCTAACACTCCTTGGCACAGATTGTCACACCTTGACACCTGACACATCTTGGCATGTTTCCCTGGAAATCTAGCATTCCTTAGCACTACCTAGCATACCTTGTCACTCCCTCCATAGCACACCCTAAACTAGTTGACACTTCTTTTCACACACTCTTATTCATTCATTTACATGCCTTTTGAATTAATGCTCCCTTGTGTTTCCTTGACACTCCCTAACAATCCCTAGCATGAATTGGTAGACACTAGCACCTAACACATCTTGGCATGTTGCACTGACACTCTAGCATTCCTTGGCACTACATAGCATACCTTGTCACTCCTTCCTTAGCACACCAAAAACTCACTAAGACTCCCTATCACACACTCTTATTCATTCATTTAGATTCATTTTGACCTAGTTCTCCCTCGTGTTTCCCTAGCACTCCCTAGCAAGCATTGGCACATATTAGAAATTAACACATATTGACATGTCACCTTGGCCTCTAGCATTCCTTAACAGTTCCTAGCATACCTTGTCGCTCCCTCCTTAGAACAATTCAAATTCACTGACACTCCCTATCACACACTCTTATTTGTTTAGTTCCATGCATTTTGACCTAGTGCTCCCTTGTGTTTCCATAACACTCCCTAACACTCCTTGGCACTTGGCACATATTGGCATGCCTTAGTAGTTGGAATGTCTTAGCATGCCTAACGTGCCTTTGAACTATCTAGCATGTCTTAGAACTTCTTGACATTCCCTAGCACACCTTCTTACTCCCTAGCTATGATGCCCTCATAGATAGCCTTATTTTTTCTATGACTTAGAAAACCAACCAAGTCATTGCAGGCACAACATTATTGTGCCCAGCCCAAAGTCTCCCTTTATATCAAATTGCTCTGTCTAGCTCCCTATTGCAACCACTGAATAACCTCTTGACATTATTATTTTGAACTTGATGGAGTTCACTTAAGCACTAATATGAAATTCTAGAAAAGGAAATTGATAGAGCTTTAAAAAATCTCCATGAAAAATCTAAAATCTATTCATGAAATGGTCTCTACACTTGCCTACATATTGAAGTGCAACCATTCATTGGCTTGACATTGATCATGAAAACCTAGACTAAATAAAAAGTATTATGTGTTGAAAAGGACATTTTTTTACCATGGAGGAAATTCATTTAATCTTTTAACTTTTTTTTAAGTAAATTTCATATTTACATAACAAGTGGTCATTTATTTCCTCCGTTTTCTAGGTTTGGGATGCAATAGGAATTGAACATTGAGGTCCTACTGGGTCCCTTATTGAAGAAGTCGCTCTAACTACAAAAACAATTGTAAGTCAATGCTTTGACTCTTTCAACGGTTATTCTGAGGACTTTTATATGAGGAAATTGTTTGTTTTTGGTAATCATATAAGAAGTAAAAATAATATTTTGTTTGCTTATAATAATGAAGGTCAAATGGTTATGGGTACTCTCTAGAAAAATATAGTTGATATCATTAGAAACTAGTAGTATGTTCTAGATTATTTCTTGTCACAGAACTTGCCTAGTCAAATCCACACAATATCCTAGAACCATACATTTTAACATCCCTTTGTGCCGTAGAGGAAAATTGGTAGTCTATTCCTTTTTCGACTATTGTTAGGATGGCTCTAGTTTCCACCACCATATCCTAATGCAATGATCAATGTAACAGTAGGGTAGATTAATATTTTTATTGTATGAATGGTATATTGTGGGGGGAAACCACATAAAAGGTATTATGTTCATTCCTATCATAGACACCTTCAAATATGCATTGACCTCCAAGCAAGGATTTATCTCAATTAGAACATATGTTTTTAACTCCTTGAAGATTCACTCAAGAAATATACTCTACCCAGCAATGTCATTAATTGGTCTAATATCAAAAGTGGTCTAGTACTTATATAATTGTAAGGTCTTTGCCTTGCACCCTAGGATTAGAAGAGTACTCATTATCCCCGCCCATCATCACAAACATGCCAATATTGAGCCTGGCATTATCCTCTAGAGAGTAGCCTAAAAGGATTGGGCTATACTATCCGATTAGTGAGAAGTTGGGAACCTTGTTCCTCTTATAACATCCAATTTTGATGAATCTATTAGGGAGGGGAAAAAACCTGGTGATGAGCATCTGTTTCCATGAGCCATGCTAAGAATGAGGAAAGGTAGCAGTTCCTCTACACTGGGTGTAAGGATGGTAAGAAGATATGGCCCCATAATCTCTTGTGTTGCAAGGCATCATACCACAAATCTATTATTATCCATGTCTTTGACACCAATATCAACCATATGGTTAATGCATCAGGTGGTTGAGAGGGCCTGAAAGGAGGAGGTAATTAACCTAGTTGACCTTGAATTCCATGTAAGGCTCTCTATCTAAAAGTAGTTTGTATCCAAATATATAGGGGTAGGCATATATGGTGTGGGTAACAAAAGAAGGTAGTAAGGGACCTACTAAAGTCTCTGTCTAAGTGATGAAATATTCCTTGATCTAGTAATATATGGAGTATCGGAAAGTGAAGTGCTACATGCAAACATTATTGCTACCATTCTTTGGCACATCTATAGTTTTTACTGATTATAATCCTAAGGGTGTGTTGACTGCCAGGTTTTCTTGGAAAGAGTAAGAGTATATGAATGCATCTGTTAAGTAGGAATAATTTTCATTTTGTTGTTGTTTGTATATGTTATTGCTTATGCTCAAAATTTCTGCTCTTAGTGGTGCTATTACCCACCTCTTCAATAAATTCAATAGGCTTCCAACCAGGTCATAGCACCTTCCATGAATGTACCTTGTGTTCAACCTGTAGATTGATAAATCATTGTTCATGGTATAAATTTCTATGGGTGGTTGATCCTTTCAACAGACTGTAAGATGTAATACCACTTGGAATCTCAGGTAGATGAAATAAGTTAGGAAGTTCTATATGTAGTTGTGGCTTTAGGTAGAATGGTCAAAATAATTGCTGACCATGATGGCTACACAATAAGAGATTGACATGCATCTTGAATTTTAAAACTAACAACCCCTAAACAACACTCAAGCTAGAACACCCTTGTTGACATTCATGTTTTTCAAACAGACAAGTCTGTCCATCAATGTCGAGATTGCATTTAACCACAGCTATTTGATCTATACTGAGCATATTAATATGCATTTCACCAAATGAAATTCATATGCAGCATCTTCATAAACATTTCTACCTTCATCCTACCTTCTGGAAACACTGGTGGCAAGGTATAGATTTTGTTGAGTAGCAGTAGAATGCTATGAGACCATACTTGGCATACACCATATGTATCCATTTGAAACTTATTGAGCACCATCCACAGACATCTTTAATGACACTCACCATGTACATCCAGATAAGGTTAGTTCAATTACAACATTATTCATTTATGGCTAGATGAACAAAATCTATATTAGGAAAAGTAGCATTTTGCTCCTGTACATGTGCATCTGAGAAAACTGTTAGTGTAGCCAATAACATATTTTATTTGAATGGTTATCCAACTACGATAATTCAATGAGCTAAATTTATTGGAGTCCACAATTTTGGCACCTCTACAATTACCAAGTTTAGGCATTGTAACTTTTTGACAGTTTTCAATAGGCCAGCCTCTCAACAATCTACTTCTACAAAAATTGATACCTGTGCCAACTCTTGCCTAGTTGATCATGTAATGGAAGTCTTCATCTAACACAACATGATGATATTGATTTCATGTAGCTAAAATTATTCCTTCCTATTATATTTCTTACCACTTAACAATTTCTGGAACTTGGCATTGAATTTTGTTCATTTCTGGTCCAGTATAGTCTACCCATGTAGTATATGTTGTCTTCACATTACTTTATTGTTGTTGGAGATCTCTCTGGAAATGGAAACTCCACTTAAAATAGACACACCAATTGTTGCAATATTGTAAACCATTTTGCATCTGTTGTTTAACACACTCAGTAGGAGTATAAATAAATGATGTAGAAATACTTACAAACATTCTAGCCAATGACCACTATCTCTCCAGTCTGCCTATGTATCTCTAGCTTGTAAACATTGCCAATGTTCTTGATATCCACAATGGTTTTTGTGGCAGAGTAATCATATGCATTATTGGGCTTAGGGACTTTTGGTTCAAGTACTACAAATTGAATTAGGTCCCTCTTAACATCCAAGGTTGTGGGGATTTTGTCTTGGCCTTTGCTCTGATTTCCGACCTTAGTACATATTTATTTCTGCAGATGCATGGAATCTTTTATTTTCTTAGCATATTCTCAAAAAATGTCACTTTGTTCAAGAGGAGGAGGATCTTGCTAAATCCCTGAGGTAGTAGGTTGTGTTTGTACTAATGTAGTGGAGGAAAATAGATCTATTTTTTTGAGGAGATGCCATTTCTAAGACTCTTCTTGCTTGGCCTTCTCGCCAGTTTCCCATGCCTTAGCAATTGAAATGACTTCACTGATTGGACTTTTGTCCCCTCTTCTCTAATACACTATCCGTTTAGAAGCTGCAGTGGTGGATGCTGTAGGTTTTTGCTTCAAATAATAAGAAGGCAAAACCTGTTGTACTTGTTCCCAAGAATCGAATTTCACTGCTTCTTCCAAAAATTCATCTGCCTAATGCTTGCATGCTGATATTTCTCAACCTGCTTATCATCCCATGAGGATCATACCTCAATCTAATTCCCTTCTAAAGGTCTAATGAACTCAACATGTTATCTACATAAAATGAAACAGTCCTTGTTCACTATGAAAGGACCCACCTCCTGTGGTACCTTAAATGTTATTTTGACAAAATGGACCTAATCATAGTCCATTATTTCCCTGATGAATTCTAGTGATAAAATTCTCATTGTATGGAATGCAGGGAGGAGGTATGGTTCTGTTTCTAAACCATGATTATCATGTAGCCCTCAAATCAAAGAGGTAGTAGTCTCCCTGCACCTGCTAGAGCATTACTTCCCATTTTTGGAAATGGACTCCTCCAACTTGCTTATTATAAATGAGTGTCTATTCCAAAAGGATCCTCACTTCATAGAGGGCCTGCCATCAAATTACCGAATCCATGAAGAGGAGGATACTTTTTCATTTGGGCATCCATATCTATAAAACCATTCTTCATATGATCTTGGCTCAATGCAACCAAGATGTCAAAATTAGGGACTTCTGCATGTCAAGACATAGAATTTTTCATGCACTTTATTCAAGGTAGCTTTGCTTTCATGCTGATAAGGGGTGTTACAAAGAATTGATCTAAAGTGTGATGTACTTCTTCTCCTAGGAGTTCTTCAAGCATGAAAGCTTCAAGCATGATGAACCCTTGCAATTTATTTTACTAGAGATCTCTATAGCTTCTTCATAATCGTTAATCTATCCAAAGTTTACATCTATCTTTTTCACAACTTCATTTATGAACAAAGCTATAAGATTGTCATTGATTTACTAAGGATACAACATACTACTATTGTATGGTAATGATATCATACATCTTGCTGGACTAAAAAGAAACCATAAATGATGTTGAGTTGTATATGATGAGAAGCCATACATGGGGTAGTTCTATAGTAGGTTTGATGCCATATATAACTGACAAGGTATCCATCACCCATGTGTTGTTGTTCCATTTACTTCCATATGACATACGACAACATTCTAAATTACACCATTATTTCCAATGGCTTTCGGCAATCCACTGTTTCTACTAACACTAACATTTTATCTATTCACAACATCCAGTTCCCTTGCTGTCAATCTTCCTTTATCATACTCCTATATATCTATTGCATACAATTCTTGTCAAACTATCACTAGAATGTTGTCCAATTGTTACTTTCATACAAGGATTTCGTCATTTTTAGATTGGCATATGCATTATTGTCCAAAGTTACTTAGTCCAAGAAACTGTCTCTGAAATTAGATCAATGCCATGCAAGGTTTGATGAGATTAAGGTGAGACTGTCACCCTATTATTATCAAGAGATACTTTTACATTATTACTACCAAAGCGAATAGTGCGACTGTCTTTTATTCAAGGTCAAAGATGTGAAATTCTTGTACTAATGAGTTGCATCTAAGTGAATATCTTTCATATATTAGATTTGGTTCTATATGATGTTGCCTGTACTTAACACTGCCATATAGAAAATATACTTCTAAACTGTAGCAAATTCATATAGTCTCAGAATATACATGTAGCTCTAGATATAATACATTCACTGTGCAAATTAAGGTCTTTCACATAGGATTTTCAAATGGCCTAATTTTGCAACTAAGAAATAATACTTATTCGATGTTCCAACTGAGAGGACTGAGATTTAAAACAAATATATTTCTTTGGTGGTTCATAAGGGTTACAAGAGGACTACTCAAAATGTCAGTTTGACAATACTGAGGGTGAATTGGAGCTCAAATAGTTATCACAGAACTTGCCATCAGGAGTCTTACAACTGTCACAATGTTGTATCATCAATATCTATACTCTATACAAGATTTGGTCAGCTTGAGCTAGCGATAGAATTCTATGCACCTCCAGTCTTTAGTCATGATAAATTAGATTGGTAATTTTGACTTCCAACAGTAGTATGATCCCTTCAACATATAAATTCATCTCCTAAATTTGCATAGGATGTTTGGTCTATTGTCCAAATTGAAACTTGTGTTGTTCTAGGAATATAAGCACACAGAATAGAGTTTTTAAATTCTACGTTCAACAAAAGATACCCATCTTCTCTTTAAATAAGAAATAGTTCTTCAATAATGACAGCATGTGCTTCACATCTAGAAAAGGTAATATCTTGACCCTTAATGTCGACCCTTAATGGAGTGTGCTCTGTTGTTTTCAGATGAATGAGTTACTGATCAAGAAAGAGCAGTTATATATAAACCAAGAAAAGGATATAACTGACTAGAAAACTGAACACAAACACAAAAGTAATAACACAGGATTTACATGGTAAAACCTTGACAGGGTGTCAAGGAAACATCCACAGGGCAAGGGACTGGAATCTCTATTCAATCAATAATGATTCTCCATACAATAGTACGGGCATTCATTTCGTTTTATATCTGCCTCCTTAGTTACATAACCGATGATTCAGTATAAAACTAACTTGTTACATTTTACCCAAATTTACATAATCAGTTGTCAAACTTCCAACAAACTCCACCTTGACAACAATTTTGCTAATCCCTTGCCCATGCCCATTCATCATCTTTTCTGCAAGCCAAGAAAAGTTAAACACCATCGTAGCTTCTCTACTGTAAATGGCTTTGTGAATATGTCTGCACAATTCTCTCGCGTATGGACCTTTTGAAGAGCTACTTTTCAGCCATCGATCACATGTCTCAGAAAATGATACCTTACATCAATGTGCTTGGTTCTGTTGTGATAAGTAGGATTTATAGCCAAGTGAATAGCACTTTGACTGTCATAAAGTACATTCAATTTCTCCTGCATCCTTCCAATTTCATCAAGCAAACCCTTTAACCAGATTGATTCTTTACTGGCATCTAAAGCAACTATATATTCAACTTCAGTAGTGGACAATGTAACTATTTCTTGAAGCTTTGACATCAACCTAATTGCTCCACCTGCAAGAGTAAAGACATAACCTATAGTAGATCTTATTTTGTCCAAATCACCTGCATAATTAGCATCTACATATCTATAGACAGATCCTTCACTACCACTAAAGATGATGCAATGGTCACTTGTGCCTCTTAGATATCGAAGCACCCATTTCACTGCTCACCAATGTTCTTCACCTGGATTTTCCATGAACTTGCTGACAACTCCAACTACATGTGAAATGTCAGGTCTTGTAGATACCATTGCATACATTAAGTCGCCCACGACATTTGCATATGGTACATGAGACATATACTACATTTCTTCATCAGTTCTAGGACTCGAAACCAAAGAAGGCTTAAAATGGGAAGTTAATGGAACATTAACAGGTTTCACATTGTTCATACAGAACGTTTCAAGTACTTTCTCCACATACTTCTGCTTTGATAACCAAAGCTTACCATTTTTCCTGTCTTTGTGAATCTCCATACCCAAGATATGTTTTGCTGCTCCAAGATCCTTCATATCAAATGTCCTAGGGAGTTGAGCCTTTAACTTGTTGATCTCTTCCATGCTTTTTCTTGCAATAAGCATATCGTCAACATATAAAGCTAAGATAATGAATATGCCATTGAAAATTTTGAAGTATACACAATGATCATACTCACTTCTTATAAAGTTCTGGCTCACCATGAAGGAATCAAACTTCGTGTACCATTGTCTGGGAGACTGCCTTAGACCATACAATGATTTCTTGAGCTTGAAAACTAATCTTCTACTATGACCTTGTACAAAACCTTCTGGCTATTCCATATATATCTCTTCATTCAAATCACCATGTAGAAAAGTTGTTTTAACATCTAACTATTCTAACTCAAGATTAAGTAATGCAGTTGGTGCCAACACAGTACGAATAGAAACAAGTCTTACAACCAGAGAAAAAATCTCATGAAAGTCTGTACCTTCAACCTAAGAATCCCCTTTTGCTACCAGTCTCGCCTTATACCTTTCGATACTTCCATCAACTTTCCATTTCAGTTTGAAGACCCACTTGCATCCAATAACACTTCTCCCTTCAGGAAGTTCTACAAGATCCTGGGTGATCCAGGTGGATGTTGGTGGCCACCCACCTATCCCATTTGGACCCCCGCAACTGTCTTTCTCAGCATTTTCAGTTTCCTTAATTGCAGCACAACTTACTATTTTTAGCAGTTTTTCGGGTCCTGAACTTCTGGAGCCATTTTGAGGCCCTAAACGACGTTTTTTGGGGAATCCAGGGGCAACATCGGTCCATGGAATGGACCGATGTTGCCCATTCCCACAATGATAGTGCTCGAATAGATCTTTCTAATGAGCTATTGTACGCATCAAACGGAGATCATAAGCTAAAGTTACAACCCCGGGAAATTGATGTACCAATTTACCCAAAACGAGGCCCACAATTTGGTGTTTCATCTTCTAGGGGTAGGTTTTGGAATGTGAAGGGTTTTCCATTATTTCTCAACAATAAATAGGCCTTCGAGCCTCATTGTAATATAGTTCGGAACAGTTCAGAGGCATGTAGCCGCACATCTTTCTCAGAGATAAGCTACCATCGCCCTAGCTGGTTTATTTCCAATTCTGGTTGTAAGCATATTTCAGTATTTTCCATTAATGAAATGAAGTATTATTTCCGCTGCATCTCATTGTTTATGGTTATCGCATCTCTGTATTTATGGTTATATCTGTAATCTATTGCGTTCCTGTTTAAATCCGGATCAGTGGTATCAGAGTGGTCTGCTTTTTCTCTTTTTTCCTTTGCATGTCCCCAACGAGGTCGGGATATAAGGAGTTAGGGCTTGAACTGGTCGAACCTTTGCAAGACCAGGCTCGCAAATCTCGATGGCCTCCCATGGCGGATGAGAAGAAAGACGAGGGGGCAGGAGATCCTATCAAAATCTTTCTCGAAGAAGCCCTCGAGCGGCAAAGGAACGCGATGATGGATAGCTTTGCGCGGATCCTTCAGCGGCTGTAGAGGTGATGCATCAGCTTCCAGCAGTTACTCTGGAAACGCCACACCCTTTAAGGTACAAGTTAATTTTGAAATCCCCATATTCGAGGGTCAAATAGACGCAGATGTCGTAGATAAATGGTTAATCTGCTAGAGGGTTATTTTTCTGTTCAGAATTTTCAAGTCGGGAAATGATTGTTTTCGCTCTTCTCAAAGCAGCCCCCCACGTCAAGGACTGGTGGGAAACCTACTGCAAGCAGAAGGATGAAAGCACAGGCTCACTATTTTTGGCCGCACCCACTTGGAATGACTTTCGGGATGCCATCAAGGAGTAGTATTACCTTATCAAAAGCTATGAGGACAAATACATCAAATGGACCACACTACGGCAGGGACGAGACCAAGATGTGCCAGAGTTCACAAACATTTTTCACACCCTTCGCACACAGTTGGGTATCAAAGATTGTGAGCTACATCTGGTACTCAAATACCGCGGCTGTCTGCACAAATACATCCAGGAAGATATGGAGTTCTTGAACATCTCCTCACGTGGCACAGCATACCGATACGCTGTCAAAATCAAGCAAAAGTTCAAGCAGAAGAAGCGATACTTTGGATCTGCAAATCCGAAGCCCAATGGACACAGCCAAGGCGGGGTGACCCAAGACAACCCATCGAAGCTGCAAGAAAATAACAACACCATGAAACCGAAGAAGGACACAGGAAAGTGGTGTGAGTTCCACAAGAGCCCCACTCACAACACAAGTGAGTGTCAGACCAAGCACTCACTGGTGGCCGAGCTGAAGGCTTCCGAATCAGATACATGTTCCGACCCTGAGCCAGAACCCGACAAGGGGAATGGAAAAGGGAAGCAGATCATTGATGCAGATCCCAGCACCACTGTTGCCACTGCCAAGATCCCAGAGAGAATGAGCCCAAAGAGCCACGAGGAGGGGAACGTCTTTCCACTCACAGATGTGGGTGAAGGTTCACCGCTGCAATTCATTGTTGACAGTGGTAGCCAAAAGAACCTTATTTCAGCATAGGTCGTGAAGCGGTTGGGCCTACCGACTACACGAAACCCACAGTCGTATAGTATCGGGTGGCTTCATGAACGACGAGATCTCAAAGTTCGCCAGCAGTGCCACCTTCCCTACATCATCAAACCATTCACAGACGAGGTATTGTGTGATGTTACACCTCTGGATGTTTGTGATGTATTATTAGGCCAACCATACTTGTGGAGGCGACATGCTGTGTATGAGTTAAAGCCTCGTGCTGTCATTATTTCTTTGGATAATTCATTATACAGTATACCGGAGGTAGCCCCACCTACTGCCACATCTTTGATCGCTGCTAAGAAAGGCAGCAAACTCATATCACAGACCAGGAAATTCATCTGTATGGTGCACTCCCAAAGTAAGGGGTAGATCGTTCTACATCCATGACCCCCGCAAAGGTTTCTCCACGTAGCTAGCAGCAGCAGAGGGTACAGTCATGACAGAACACAGGAACAATTCTCTCAACAGGGTACCACATAAGTTTCAGGTGGGCGACAAAGTTTGGTTACATCTGTAGAAAGAACGCCTTACAAGAGCCCATCAGAAGCTCAAACCACTCCAACATGGTCCTTACAACAACACCAAAGCTATGGGAAACAATGCTTTGAAGCACAACATTCCTCCATTCCTTTGCTTGCACCGAGTGTTCAATGTGGACCGTCTCGACCATGCTTCCCACCATTTCAGGACACATCAGAGATTGCAGAATAGCTCACCAGCGACCCAGCACAGCAGAAGCTTCCTCATCTCAGGGAGGAACTCAACACAATGGGGACCATTGCTTCCTAAGGGGGGAGGAATGATCCAGGTGGATGTTGGTGGCCACCAAACTATCCCATTTGGATCCCCGCAACTATCTTTCTCAGCATTTTCAGTTTCCTTAATTGTAGCACAATTTACTATTTTTAGCAGTTTTTCGGGTCCTGAACTTCCGGAGCTGTTTTGAGGCCCTAAACGACGTTTTTTGGGGAATCCAGGAGAAACATGGGTCCATGGAATGGACTGATGTTGTTTGTTCCCACAGTGATAGTGCTTGAATAGATCTTTCTAATGAGCTATTGTACGCATCAAACGGAGATCATATGCTAAAGTTACGACCCCGAAAATTGATGTACCAATTTACCCAAAACGGGGCCACAATTTGGCGTTTCATCTTCTAGGGGTAGGTTTTGGAATGTGAAGGGTTTTCCATTGTTTCTCAACAATAAATAGGCCTTCGAGCCTCATTGTAATATAGTTCGGAATAGTTCAGAGGCATGTAGCCGCACATCTCTTCTCATAGATAAGCTACCATCGCCCTAGCTGGTTTATTTCCAATTCTGGTTGTAAGCATATTTCAGTACTTTCCGTTAATGAAATGAAGTATTATTTCCGCTGCATCTCATTGTTTATGGTTATCGCATCTCTGTATTTATGGTTATCTCTGTAATCTATTGCGTTCCTGTTTAAATCCGGATCACTAGGTATTGTTCTTGGCTAAGGAATCCATTTCTTCTTTCATAGCCATTTTCCATTTTTCCACTATCTGTATCATCTACTGCTTCCTGATAACAAGAAGGTTCCCCATCTTCAGTAATCAAAGCAAAAGATGAAGCAGAATCTTCATACCTTTTGGGAGTTTTTCTTTCCCTTGTAGACCTTCTTAGAGTGACTGGTTGCTGAACTGGTTCAGAAACTTCAACATCTTCCTTTGTATCTTCAACACATTTTTCTCAAGAAGTATCTCCTTCCTTTTGACTATGACCGAAAGGTCTAGCCTCCAATTGAACTCGTTTATTTGGCGATACCTGTTCCTGTTCAATTCTTTCAACATTTGATTTTAAAAGAAAAGATTCATCAAATGTTACATCTCTACTAATGACTATCTTCTGCAATGTAGGATCCTACAACTTGTATCCTTTCACTGCATAGTCATACCCAATAAAGACATAACATTTCGATTTTGGATCTAATTTTGAACGCTGATTTTTAGGAATAAGAGAATAAGAATCACAGCTAAATATCCTTAAATGTGAATAATCACAAGGCTGACCTATCCAAACTTCTTTAGGAACTTTACAATTAATTTTTACTGAAGGTGATCTGTTAACTAAATAACAAGTAGTAGATACTGCTTCTGCCCACAACTCCTTTGGCAAGTTAGCATTGCTGATCATGCTTCTGGCTCTTTCCATAAGAGTCTGATTCATACATTCAGCAACACCATTTTTCTGAGGAGTATAAATAGCAATTTTGTGTCTAATGATTCCTTCATTCTTACAGTGTTGTTCAAATTCAATTGAAGTGAACTCACCACCATTTTCAATTCTTAAACATTTAATAGATTTTCCCGTTCTTTTCTCTACCATTGCTTTAAATTGTTTAAAGAAATTGAATACATCAGCTTTATTTTTTAGCATAAAGACCCAAACTTTATGGGAGAAATCATCAATAAACATTAAAACATATAGAGCAGCTCCATATGATACAACAGGAGATGTTCCCCACAGATCAGAATGAATATAGTCTAAAATATCTTTACTATTATGATTTCCAATTTTAAATCTCTTTTTACACTGCTTTCCATACACACAATGTTTATAGAAATCTAACCTCAAAGATTTCAAATCGGGAAGAGATTTACGTTTCATCAGTAACTGAAGACCTTTCTCACTCATGTGACCTAATCACTGATGCCATAAACAAGTACCTGCTTCTTCCTTTTCTAACACAATTGTTGCTTCATTGACCTAAGTACTTCCTTTTAACCTGTAAAGATTTCCAACATTTTCTGCTTTCATAACAACTAGGGTGCCTTGAAATACTTTCAGCACACCATTCTAACTTGTAAACTTATAACCATCCGAATCCAAAAATCCCAAAGAAATCAAATTTTTCTTCAAATCAGGTACATGTCTAACAGTAGTTAATGTTCTAACTGTGATCATGCATATTAATCCTAATGTTTCCCATCCCAACAGTCTGACATGATACATTATTACCCATAAACATAGAACTACCATTTACATTTTCATACGAAGTAAACCAATTTTTGTGTGGACACGTGTGATGAGAAGCACCATAGTCTAACAACCATCTTTCTAAACCATGAGGGACATTACATTCAAGTGAAGTTTCATCTATCATACATAATTCCTCAGCAGATAAAACTTCACTTATCATACCTGAATCGACTTGATTCACTTCATTCTTCGGGTGATCAGATTCTTTTCATTTCCAACAATATTTCTTCAGGTGTCCAATTTTATTGAAGTGCCAACATTTTTCCTTACACTTCTTTCCCTTCGATTTAGATCTGGAAGACCCCCTTGTTTTTTCTCCTCTTTCCTTTGATTGTCCTCTAGCTATCATGGATTTTGATGCAACTGTTTCAATACTAGACTTCCTTCGTACTTCTTTAGACAAGAGAGCTCCCACAACTGATTCAAATTTCAAAGAATCAACAGTGCTCAAGTTGATTGAAGTTATGAAGTGGTCCCATGGTTCGAGCAGAGAACACAACAAAGTTATAGCTTTGTCTTCTTCCTGAATTTTAACTTCCATATCTGTTAACTGGAATATGAGTGTATTAAAAACATTCAAATGATCTACAACTTTTGAACCCTTCTTCATTCAAAGACTGTACAGTTGTCTTTTCATATAAATTATATTGGTTAACGATTTTGTCATATAGAGTTTTTCCATTTTTCCCTATAAACCTGAAGCTGTACTCTCTTAAACAATGTTGAAGAGAACCTCATTCGCCAGGCATAACCTGATGGTACTGAGAGCTCGAGCATCCAAGTCCTCCCAGTCTGAATCAGTCATGGTTGCAGGTTTCTTAGTTGCCCAATCCAATTCCTTGTGCAACCCTTGTTGCACAAGCAAATCCCTAACTTTCAGTTTCCAAAGAGAAAAATTGCTCTTGTCGGTTAATTTCTCCACCTATAATTTTGCATTCGACATCTTGGCAATTTTTTTCTCCTAGGGTTTCAGTCTTCAGTCTTTCAACTAGGATTTATATTTTTCCTTTCTTCAAAAACTTAAAAAAAAGAATTCCCCAAAACAACCCTTGTACAGATTTTTATTTCAAAAACCTCTGTTTTCTTTTCTTCAATTTAATGGAAGAAACCATTTGATTTATTTTTTATTCAATTTAAATGAAATGTTTTCTTCAATTTAAACAAATCCACCCTTTTGTTTTTCACAAATTTCTAGAAAACTTCTGGAAACAATTTCTTTCAAAATTTAACAAAAAATACCTAGATCCATAATCCAGGCCTCTGGCAGCATGTAGGCTCTGCTCTGGCAGCACTTATGGTAGCACGCAGTCAATGTAGCCCTTCAATGGACACGCATACATAGAGGGTTTGCTCCAGACACATCCTTCACTATTCCAGACTCTATGCATGCAGAGACTGCTCCACACATATGCGGAGATCAACTTCAACAGATTTCTCTTACACGCTCTCTAGCACCCCCAAGCCAGCAACAAACTCTCGCATGCTCTCCAGCACAGGCAGAGTCCTTGAGATTTTTTTTCTTGCACGCAAACTGGTCACTTTTTTTATTATATATATAACATGTAGCAATGGTCAGCTTTGGTCTTCCAGCAATGATGTTTGCAGGCAAGCTCGTCCTCCTCTCCTTCATGCAGGCAGATGAGATTCTCCATGTAGTAATGGTACAAGGCAGTGCAGACTGGTCACTTTTCACACAGACGCAGAAGGATTTCTCAAGCAATGAGTTCTCCCTCATGCACAGGCAAATTTTTGAACCTCTTCTTCATGCAGGCAGTGAACCTCTCCTTCACGCAAGACACGCAACACTCGATTCATGCTCTGCCTCCTCACCACGCAGTCAATGCAAGCAACGAACCTCTGTAAACACTCAAACTCCTCCAAAAAAAAAATGATCATGCAAGACTCAAATCAATGCATTTTCTTTTATACCATTTGTTGTTTTTAGATGAATGAGTTGCTGATCAGGAAAGAGCAGTTATAGATTAACCAAGAAAAGGATATAACTGACTAGAACACTGAATGCAAACACACAAGTAATAACACAGGATTTATGTGGTAAAACCTTGATAGGGTGTTAAGGAAACATCCACAGGGCAAGGGATTGGAATCTCTATTCAATCAATAATGAATCTCCATACAATAGTTTGGGCATTCATTTGGTTTTATATGTGCCTCCTCAGTTACATAACTGATGATTCAGTATAAAACTAACTTGTTACATTTTACCCGAATTTACATAATTAGTTGTCAAACATCCAACATGCTCAACCAACAGTGAATAGGACAAGATTATGACCCACAAAGAAGGTAACCTGACCCTATTAATGGCCAAAACTCCACATCCTTTCAAAGATGAAAACCTCTGAAAAATGAGTAACTTCCATAGGTCAACTTCTAGACTCGCTATTGAGTCCACATAGAACAAATATAAACTTCAGAACTGTACGTTCTTCTATTTGATGTTTCCTAAGCATTAAAGATATTATTATATGTGTCAGGAACCTATGCTAACAATTTGAGTGGTGAAGGCTTGATAAGAGGGTCTTTTTTCTTGGCACTCCTACTAGGTCTTCACAACCAACTGTATCTACAGCTTTCCCTGTAGCCCTACACAGAGATCCAAATTATTTAAGAATATACACAAAACACTCTTACTAACCTTTTCACCAGAGGCCTAAGACTGCATGTTCTTATGAGACCATATGAGCCAGCTAAAGCAAATGAACCTTATGGCGTTGGGTCCAAAATGTTAAACACTTATGGCTGACCTTCCTTGGGATACTTCAAAGTTTAAGGAGTTTTCATAAAGTATTTGTGTGCATTTGGTGGATTGCATTCTTGCATTGAGAAAGATTTAGCATAATGCATTATGATCTATTGAACATATCATTACTTCCCATGAATTTTATGATGCTCTTCTAGTGCACCAATTCCATAAAATTACTTGTGGGTGGTATGAAAAGCTCATTGATATTGTAGAAGATTCCTTTGACGGACTTCGTTTTATGTTGTCTCAAGAACCAACAATTGCCAACAAGTTGTACTTAACTAAACACCTTAAGTGGCTTTCTCCATATGAAATATCTCACTGGAGCACATTGAAGTTTAATCTTAAGCTATCGAATTGGCAAGGAATATTGCTAAGAGAATTTCATCAGATGGTGGTTGGAGGCAACACTCATGGAACATCCTTAAAATTTGCTCTTCATTTCTAATTGTACATTCTTTTGCTTGCATTGGCAGTTGCTCTAGATTCCTGGGTGTTTTGGGTAGAAAAAAATATTTTGGGTGCTCATATATTCTATGCTTAAGGTATTGTGTGGGGTTTTCTAAAGCTTCTTGAACCATGAGATTGATGTCACAACTGAAAATAGGGGATTTACTGGACATTTTCACCATTCTACCTAGTTAACATTTGAGACATTTTCTGGGTAAATGGGGATTAGTTATAAAAATATAAGAGAGGTTATGGTCAAGCAATGATTAAGGAACATTAACCTCTTTCATTTTTCCTACAGGTGTCATAGATTTGGAGAATTGAATGCATCTTTGAGCCCTAGTTTTCGGGATTTAGAATTTTCTTGTTTAACACACATTTTTCAAACACAGATCTTGGGTAAATAGAAATGATTCTCAAAAACCCGAGAGAGGTTTTTTCTTAGAACAAGTGGATATACAAAATACTCTTCCAAATTTTACACAACTATCATGAGTTTGGAGATATGAGCTCTTGAAGTGACCCCTAGTTTTCAACAGTCTCGTCCATTTTTCATGGCAGACAGTTCCAAACTTCAATGTAACTGCTGCTATCTTTGCAAATTTGGTTAGATTCGACCTCATGAGCCTGAGGGAGAATTCTTTCCTATATAATATTGTAATTTTAATGTGTAAAGGGTTGGATTTGGATGAACTGTAGCACTGTTCTCAACTCCTGGAGCTGCTGTAATCATTTTCTTGAAATTCAATAAAATTGGGTTTTGCAAGCTTGGATTCAATTTGTAGAGATTCTTGTGATGTATTGGCTAGTGTTTGTCTTCTCCGTGTATGTATTTATTTATTTTCCATGTATTTCATATATATTTAGATGTTTAGATTGAGAAATGTGTCAGAATTCATTCTCACAATGCTTTGATTTATGCCTTCTAACATCTGTCTATAAAGTCTTCTACATGGTTTCAAGGAATTCTACAGTTGAGACCTTGATGCCCCACCAAATGTTTCTCTTTCCATCCCACTACAATGACAACCCAACCCTCTGATTTTGGCATAGTCCATATGTCTATCTTGCCTTTGTTGATGAATTCCAGAGTGGATTTGCCAAATTATTTTTCTTTTCAGACCTCTTGACTCCATGCTCAATGGATCTCTTGACTATCATTTTGCTTTTTAATCCCTAATCTAGCACCCCGAGTCAAATAGAGGTCAGATCTAGTAGTTGATCTAGAGAGAGCCCTCTCTTAGGTTGGAAGTGGCTAGTTACCAACCTAGAAGTGGTTTGAAATGGTTACCTCTGTGGTTCCTCTCCTCAACCTGGAGGCAATTACAAAGCATTAACATTGTGCACATATTGTTTTGTGCGCAATGTTACAATAATGCATTGCTTGCTATAAATTCACCATTTTCTTATGTTGTGCACATACTAGCTTATGTGTAGGAACAATAAAACGCTCAAAATAAATAAACTACTTCATGCTTTTCACAACACTCATTAGTATCACATTTCTAGAGGTGAAAGTGAACATGGCACATAACTATTGATTTATTCATTCCAATATCTCATTTTCATCTGTGTTTTCTCCTAAACGTACTAGATTTATGGGACCAAATCCTTGGTATTGGAAAACTATTGCACCCATTGGGACCACAATATCTTCCTTTTTTCCACTATTGTGCGCATAAACCTATGTGTTGATGTATGTCTTCCATCCCTTTATATTTTTTGGAAAAATCATAATATCCTATGAGTTGGAACCTAATTTGGATGCATTCAACTACCTTCACTCAATCTCTAAAGTTATCCGAATCCATGAATAAAAAATTAGAAATTAAGAAGGCCCTAACTGTAGTAAAAACTTGAATAATTACAAAATAATAGCAAAGTTATGAAGACAAGCAACGACAACAAATACTAGTGATTTCAACCAGAACTAGATACTGACTTTGAGGAACAAATGTAAATGCTAGCAGGAAGTAGTTTGTAGCTGAGTAACCCAGAAAATAAATATGATACAAAGGAATTATTCTGAGAAGGTATGGATGCCAACTCACGTCAAATCAACAGCATTACGGATGCTGCCTACCCCAAATAGTCTCTTCCAAAATCCATGCAATAGCACACTTCACAAACAAATTCGCCAAGGTATGGATGCCAACTGAGGACCAAGGCAGTA
Source organism: Pinus taeda (assembly GCA_000404065.3). Lineage (NCBI taxonomy): Eukaryota > Viridiplantae > Streptophyta > Pinopsida > Pinales > Pinaceae > Pinus > Pinus taeda. Next base: position 34,113 of record APFE030950730.1, on the reverse strand, counting down.
TGGATATCGCCCTTGCCCCAAACGGTCTCTTTCAGACCGCCTTCATAAAAAGCTTCTACTCCAATGTCTAATGGTCATTTTGTAGTTAGTCTTCCCACTTTGTGTAGAAAAGAGGAGCTGAAAACTTTGATTATTGACACTTACGAGTGAAAGTTGTAACCAAAGATGCAAGGAGTTACAAAGGATTTTATGATGAGAGGGATATAATTTTTAGCTTTTCGGGTTACTTTGAAAATGTTTATACCATGCTTGGGCCTTGGGGGTGCTTCGTGAGATGTGGGGTGCATGGTGTATGGTTGGGCCATGCTCTTCCATGATGGACTTGGACATTGGAGGTAGTTTACTATTTGCTACTAGACCTTGTTTGGATGTCTGAAAGACATTCTTCCTCGAAGTGTTGGATAAGTACGGAGCTTGGTGACTTCATGTTGTTGATGCATGAGTGTTATAGCTCCAAATCTCACTATTATGGTTTGTGATGATGCATTCATGGCCTAGGGCAACCCCTCCTTCCAGACCTGGTCCAAAATCTAAAAAACACTGTTTTATTCCCTGTACGCGACATTGTCCTGAGTTAAACGCGTGTATACGTGGGTTCATATATACCCAACCCGCGTATATGTATTAAAACACTTAAAAAATTATAAAACTCCTTATTTTCGGGTGGAGATCGCGGGTTTTACCTACTGATCACTTGTTAGTGCCCGTGGCCTCAAATGTCCCCAACCAATTCCTAACTAAAAAACTACTTTGGAATTGGTATAAAATGACAACAAAGGGAAGGCCTAAAGAAGGAGAGAGTATAGAGAAAGGTTATTATACCGAGATTTCCCCCTGATCAGGTCTGAAGACCCTTGTGCCTTCTGCACTTCCCCCATTTGTACAGGAAACCCTTGTATCCTTGGTGATTGGATGTTCATCCCTTTGTTATGACATCTTGGAGTGAGTATTGGAAGGAGACCTACTAAGGCTTGAGGTGGACGGATCCAGAAGGAGCTGAGCTTTGAGCCTACAGAAGTGGTTCAGGGACATTGCTCTTTTTTACTATTCTATTTGTCTAATAAGAAACATACGTCTTGTTTCCCGATTACACTTCTTTCTTATGTTAATGATGTTCATGTTTAATTTCATGATGAAATGGATGTCTAAAAGTTTATAACTAACTCCTTTCTTGTATAACATAAAGATGATTTTCACATAAATCTTTGTCCATATACTGTTGCATTCTTTGGAATTGTTGCTTTTGCAGGACAAAGGAGTGGAAGGGACGTGAAGAAGGGTTTGGACCCTTGAGGAACTACCCAAACGTAGGACCTGAGGTACGTCCTTCTCACCTTAGAAATAGCTTTTCCTAGCATAATGGCTGTGTGTCTGCATGTTTCTTGATTTAGACAACTTTCAGTCTGCTAGGGTTCCACCCAAGAGCCTTAGTGGATAAAATCCCGCAATAGAACTGGCGACTCCACTGGGGAACAAAATTCTTGTTGTTCCTAGTTGGGCGTTTGTCAAGCCTATCAGGGCTCAGTAGCTTGCTGGCTTATTGTTATTGTCTGGTCTGTTTCTGACTTCTGAGTTTTACCAATTTCTTGAGTCTCTTTTTTATTTTTCCTGAAATATTATATACACGCTGCCTTGTTTAGTTACAGAAGCGTATAAACGCTTGTTGTCTGAAGTGAACCCACATATACGCAGGTTTCCTCAGAAACAGTTGTGTATACACGCATTCTGCATTGAATGCAGTCGCGTATACCTGGCAACTTTCAGGATTTATAAACTTTTTTGTCTCTGGAGTGTGTCTGGTGCTCTCAGTCAGTTTTAAACAGTTATCTTTGTCAGTATCAGTTCTCTGTCTTACAGGAAGCATCCTTACTCCGATTTCTCTCTAATTATAAGGAGTTTTGGTCTTGTTTTGTGTTTGCAAGTGTCATCATATTTTTACTTTAAACACGCAAGATTTCTTTATTGGAATCTTGGCTGCCCTGAGTGATCAGAGCAGAAAAGATTGTTATTAATCTTTGTGTTTGACTTTGTTTCTTGGTGATTTTTTGTTTGCTTAACGAAATCGATTCTTATGACAAGTTACTTCTTTGTTTCAACCAAGTTGTCATTTTGATACTTTCTTGGAACCATCCTTTTGATCTTTTTGGTCTTTGCTACCAAAGCTTTCCTTGCTGTCTTCCATTGTCAAAAGCCTTTTTGAGCACATTTGTTTTTTGTTGAGTTTTCATTCTTTGTTAGGTGTCAACTTACAAAAAGTGTTTCTTGCTTGTTTCAATTGTGAAGTGTCGGTTTTTGTTGAAAGCATTTTCAAAAAGACCCTTTTGTTGCTACTTTCAAGTGAACTTTTTGAAAAGTTTTAGTTTTTTCTTTCTTGAATTTGCTTTTCATTTTGTTTCCTTTTGCTCAATGAAAGTGTTTTTGTTATCTTGAGTTTTTCTTTTAGTATTTCGACGAATTGTACCATCCTTGATTCCATCTAAATATTGTAAGTGGCAAAAAGGAAATTTGATAAACAAAAACAACTTTTGTTTCTTGTTAGAGTAGTTTTCAATCTTGCACCAAGCATTTAGTCTTGCATTAGGACAAATTTGCATCTCTTTTGGCATAAAATAGATTTTTTAACTTTTGAGTGTGAAGTGTGAATGAATAGAAAAGAAAAGAAAAAGTTTGTTTCATTAGAAGTTTC
>APFE030950730.1:1923-17069 GCA_000404065.3 Pinus taeda | reverse complement strand
CAGACATAGTAAGGATTGACAGATTGAGAGCTCTTTCTTGATTCTATGGGTGGTGGTGCATGGTCATTCTTAGTTGGTTGTTATAGCTCCAAATCTCACTATTATGTTTTGTGATGCTGCATTCATGGCCTAGGGCAACCCCTCCTTCCAGATGGTCCAAAATCTAAAAAATAGTGTTTTATTCCCTGTACACGACATTGCCCTGAGTTAAACGCGTGTATACACAGGTTCATATATACCCAACCCGCGTATATGTATTAAAACACTTAAAAAATTATAAAACTCCTTACTTTCGGGCAGAGATCGCGGGTTTTACCTGCTGATCACCTGTTATTGCCCGTGGCCTCAATTGTCCCCAACCAATTCCTAACTAAAAAACTACTTTTGAATTGGTATAAAAGGACACCAAAGGGAAGGCCTAAAGAAGGAGAGAGTATAGAGAAAGGTTATTATACTGAGACTTCCCCCTGATCAGGTATGAAGACCCTTGTGCCTTCTGCACTTCCCCCATTTTGTACAGGAAACCCTTCTTTCCTTGTGATTGGATGTTCATCCCTTTATTATGACATCTTGGAGTGAGTATTGGAAGGAGACCTACTAGAGGCTTGAGGCGGGACGGATCCAGAAGGAGGCTGAGCTTTGAGCCTGCAGAAGTAGTTCAGGTGATATTGCTCTTTTTTGTACTATTCTATTTGTCTAATAAAGAAACACGTCTTGTTCCCGATACACTTCTTTCTTTATGTTAATGATGTTCATGTTTGAATTTCATGTATGAATGGATGTCTAAAATTTTATAACTAACTCCTTTCTTGTATAACATAAAGATGATTTTCACATAAATCTTTGTCCATATACTGTTGCATTCTTTGGAATTGTTTCTTTTGCAGGACAAAGGAGCGGAAGGGACGTGAAGAAGGGTTTGGACCCTTGAGGAACTACCCAAACGTAGGACCTGAGGTACGTCCTTCTCACCTTAGAAATAGCTTTTTCTAGCATAATGGACGTGTGTGTGCATGTTTCTTGATTTAGACAACTTTTAGTCTACTAGGGTTCCACCCAAGAGCCTTAGGGGATAAAATCCCGCAACAATGAGGGGAGTTTATGTGCTTGGAGTAGAGTTGGGTATTTTAGAGGAGGATATTGAGCCCTAGATAGCATGGGGTTGCTTGGTTGCTTGCATGGAGGTTTACACTTGACATGTTGACTCTTGGGTTGAGGGAGTATATATGTAGGTGTGGGAGTCCTCAAGGTGATACATGACCCTAGATATGCATTTTCCTTAATGAGACACATGACCATGGAGATGCATTGGAGCTTTGGAGGATTTTTGGACCTTAGGGATTAGTGCTCATGCCATGGAGGCCTTTCTTGTTAATAATTGTCACCTTTGAGCCTCACACATGTCACTTAGAGTAGATTGTTTCACATGGGTGGACCTACCTGTGTCTTGCAAGTTTTCTTGTAATGGACTAGGTCCACTTGTTATTGTAAAGGCCCTTTACCTATAATATAAATAGAGGAAGGAGTGAGTTGTTATTATAGTCGATCATGCACTTGTGCATATTACTTTTCATACTTGGGTTAGAGATGTAAGACTAGTGCTACTTTCTCTCTCTCTTTCATGTTCAATCTTCTTTGTACTTTGTGTTTTTGTCTTAAGGTGCTAGTGTTTCTTGGAGCATTCACTTGAAAACTTCATATATATAAAGAAGAAATTAAAGATGTGGGGTGAACGGTGTATGGTTGGACCATGCTCTTCTATGATGGACTTGGATATTCGAGGTGGTTTACTATTTGCTATTAGACCTTGTTTGGATGTTTGAAAGACATTCTTCCTCGAAGTGTTGGATACATATGGAGCTTGGTGATTTCATGTTGTTGATGCATGAAAGGAGTTTATGTGCTTGGAGTACAGTTGGGTATTTCAGAGGAGGTTATTGAGCCCTAGATAGCATGGGGTTGCTTGGTTTCTTGCATGGAGGTTTAAACTTGACATGTGGACTCTTGGGTTGAGGGAGTGGATATGTAGGTGTGGGAGTCCTTAAGGCAACACGTGACCCTAGATATGCATTGTCCTAAAGGAGACACACGAACATGGAGATGCATTGGAGCTTTGGAGATTTGGAGGATTGTTGGACTTTGGGGAGTAGTGCTCATGCCATGGAGGCCTTTCTTGTTAATCATTGTCATCTTTGAGCCTCACACATGTCACTTAGAGTAGAGTGCTTCACATGGGTGGACCTACTTGTGTCTTGCAAGTTTTCTTGTAGTGGACTAGGTCCACTTGTTATTGTACAGCTAGTTTACCTATCATATAAATAGAGGAAGGAGTGAGTTGTTATTATAGTTGATCATGCACTTGTGCATATTCCTTTCCATGCTTGGGTTAGAGATGTAAGAGTAGTGCTACTTTCTCTCTCTCTCTCTCTCTCTCTCTCTCTCTCTCTCTCTCTCTCTGTCTCTCTCTCTCTCTCTCTCTTGTTCAATCTTCTTTGTACTTTATTTGTTTTTGTCTTAAGGTGCTAGTGTTTTTTGGAGCATTCCTTGAAAAATTAATATATATAGAGAAGAAATGAAACCCATGAACACAATCACAACCTATCATATAATTCTCCATGCTTTCAAATACCCTAGATAAGGACAATCAAGAGAAACCCTAGCTCCACCAAATCTACTCCAACAATCAATGTTTTTGAATATGTTTTTGAAATATCTTTGGTGGAGCTAAGGTTTCTATTGGTTTTCTATATCTAGGGTTTTGGAGAACTTAGAGAATTATATTATGAGTTTTGATTTTGTTCATGGATTTCAGTTCTTACACACACATATGAAGTTCTCAAATTTCCAAAATTGTGTTATTTTAGATTTGACTTCCAACTTACCACTACCTAGCATACCTTGTCACTCCTATAAATTGTGTTATTTCAAATATTTGACTTCCAGATTTTCATAAATACAATGTCCTCAAAAAGATAGCTGAACAGTTCCATATTCATAGCTAGATCATATTCCAAGAATATATACATTTGTTGTATGGATCAACAATTGTCTCACGAAAAACAATCACATCACAAGTGGCAATTTAACTTGGTTGGGGTGGATATTAATTTATCCTCTCAAGTACCTGAGTTATTTCTAATGTCAAATTGAATCGAAACTAGATAAAAACCGGATAAAAAACTGGTTGACCAAAAAATACATAAATTATTCAAGTTTAGGAAAAACCTTATATATATTAATGTACATCCATATGAATCACAACCATTATACAAAAAAAATTCCATTTAAATTGAGCCTTCCTGGAAATAGATTTGGAGGTTTCCCAACATGAAATTCCTAAAGAATATGTTGTCTTCAAGCTAAGCGTGCACCATATCATAGTTAAAATCTAAAGTCTTTGGCACCCTTAAACCTGGCACTAGTCTAAGAATCCTATACCATATTAAGAGCATATTTGTGCTAAGAGAGTTCACTATGCATTTACAACGACCTTTTTTATTAAGGGTGAAAGTGGTTTTGTGCCACATAACTCTTTGTGAAGGACAAATATCCATATCATAAAACATAGGCAAGCTTGAAATGCTTGTTCTATAGCTAGAAGTATTGTTATGACATTGTTCACAACTTCAAGGTACTTTATTGAAGGGCTTCAAAAGGATGTAAAAGTGATTTAGTGGGTCAGAATGTTCAATGGTGGGTATTATTGTTAGATTATTTGCCCAACATGCTCCTACTAAACTGAAGATGGGTTTGTCTTTTTGTTTACTGTTTGGGCCAAATATTGTAACAATAACACTAGTGCATTAACTATGCTAAAAGGTCACTTTCTTGTTAATTTGACCATGAATATCTCTTTTATAAAGCAATATTTCTTAGCTTTGTTTATGTTAGTGGTTTGATAAGAAAATTTCTATAGTCTCTTCACTGAATTTCTTAAAGTTTTTACATTTATGTTTTTTGACGAAAAAGGGCTAACATTTTACCCTGGTTAAGTAAGGATTCTTTAAATAATCTTCTTGTTTGGTTCCTTTTTTTCTATCTAAGCTTGGCAAAGTGTCATGAATTTACATTGAACAATGTAAGAATCTAGTCTTTTCCAGAAACAATCAAGCCAACTCTTTCATTTTGCAAATTACTTACAAGTTCTAGACATATTATTTGAAATTTCTATGCTAGAGGTGTTGGATTTAGGTAAGTGATGCAAAATGCACACCTACAGTTCTATTTTTTACGTATTAGACTAATGAAAATTATAGGAAAACTTGGAAGGGTTGGATGTGACTGTTCCAACCATATTCTTATTGGCCCACAATACATATATTCATAACACATACCTACAATACTATTGTTCACCTATTCGGCTAGTGCATATTGTAGGCAAACTTTTAAATGTTGGACTTCAATATCTCTATTCCACACACCAACACTAAAGATGCAACTTATTGTGTGCATCCTCGGATATGTTTGAGATTGTAAGCTAATTGTTTAAATAAATGCATGCATAAAACTTCTATATTAGAAAAATAACCATCAATATTTTTTTCTAGAATTTTAGGCCAAATTCACAATAGTATGCTAAAACATGTCATTTTAATGTCTGGAAATTAGGATATATAAATGTGAGATATATACTCTACATCTTTGGGTTATCACGTTTTCAAATATGAGCTTTTTTAGGCTACATGTTAATTGTTTGAACTTTGAACTTTGAAGAAATTCCTCAATGGACTTCGTAAATACTCGAATGAATGGACTTCGTAATGCAGTCGTACCGTAAATTGTGTTATTTCAAAGATTTGACTTCCATATTTTCACAAAATACAATATCCTCATTAAATACTTATATGTATAGATACTTATGCTTAGGATTATATATGTCTTGGAGTGGTTCATTTATGTTTTACTATAATCCTGATGTTGACAAGATTTAGCTGACTTTTTGCATTAATTGTTCATAGAATATGCAAAAGATTTCATTTTCAAAAAGTGGCAAAAATTACATTTCTCCTGATTTCTTTTTTTATTGTTCATGACAAGATAATCATGTTGTAGGAATGAGGTATCCAACATTTTGTTTCAATTTGTGGATATTTTTTTCCTCCCATTTTTTTACAAGGATATAGATTTCATTTTCAGGTTAATGGTTTTTGCATGTATCTTATCTAGCCCCAAATGTTGGTAATGGAGCAGTTCTTGAGAAGTAGTCGTGGACACAAACTATCAGAGGTTGATGTTACAGTACCACTTCCACCTGGTATCAGAAAAAGTTTAATGGTTTGTGACATAAAGAAGAGTTATTTAACGATAGGGTTGAAAGGGAAACCTCATGTCTTAGTTCTAAGTCATTTATTTGTGTTTCTTAGCTGTAAATCATATGTTTGATTTTGAGATTTACCAAATTAATTATCTCACTAATCCAATATGCATGGCTTGTATTTCTCACCTGATGTTAATTACTTGACATGGTTGATATAACATTCAATTCTAGGCCACTTTTATTTTAAGTAAGAGATTTTATTGATTAAAAGTATGTTCATATTTTGATTGGTTTACTTGGAGCTTGATTTAAAAAACTTTTGTAAATTCCAAGTGGATGTTATTTTTTCAGGGTGAGCTCTTTAAACCAGTAAGGTCAGATGAGTCCTAGAACATAGGTATACAACAAGCACATCTTTGGCATTTGTTGTGTATATGTTATTCTTTATATCATTGATGGATGGTTAATGATGATATAAAACAAAGTATGGGAAGGTCCTCCCAATTCTCTTCAAAAAACAAAATAAAATGGAGTGGTAGAATTGTGTTTTAATGGGTGAGCCAGAAATCAATACTTGAAAGGTAGAACTTGAGAATGGCAAGCTATCTAATCTGAATCTAGAGACACAACAAACTTTGGAAAAAAATGATGGTATTAACGAGTCTTCCCAACAAATAAGCTATAACTGTTAGACCACTGCCCAAATTTCAATTATCTGCAATGGCAATAGTGAATCTAGCTTCATTTGTATGAATAGTGACTTTGGCAATTGTCTTTTTCATTTCCTATGAATGATTCTGATTCTCAAACTCCAACTAGTTTGTTGTTAAACTAATTAAATATTTGATGACAAACTTATAGTTTTCAAAGCTCTTTTTTAAATCTATTTTCTTGGGCAAATTTGTCTTTTTACTTTAGGTACTATAGAATTCTACTGTGTGACATATGCTCTGATATAATTTCCTGGATAAATAGATATAAGTGTTGTACAACATAGTCTTTTTTAAATCTAAAGAAACAATATTTGCAAATACAAAGTTTATTAATTAAGAACATCTTTTAGACTTCTAAGCTAAGTTATGATTATATTTCAGTAGGGGATTTTGTGTACGCTGATATTGTGTTGTCTCTTTGGTTTCTGTCGGGTAACAATGGTTAATAAGGAATGTGTTCTTGAGCAATAGGAACACATATTATTCTACTATTGATAGGAAAATCCATGGTTTTCAGTCATGGCAACAAAAACACAGATGTTAGTGGGATATCCAATGTCTGTCATGGATGAATTTAATACTAGTGATGGTTTTGATTCCTTATCAAATAGAGAATGTCACAAGTCAAATTCAAATAAACAGAAGCAGCTCAAGAATGAAGATGAACTTATTACTTTCTGTCCAAGTCAATTTTTTTGATTTGTTGGTCGCTGTCATGTTTTAAGTGCAGACTTGTGAAATTCCAAATTGCATGTTGGTTTAGGTAAAGGGGATATATATATATATATATATATCGTATGTCATTCATGGTTCCCAAAGATCCGTGTTACATTTTCACAGAAGTTTAGATATCACTCAGATATCTAAACACCAAACAACAACAACATTGAGATTTTTCTTTCAATCAACTTATAACATATTGCATTTGTCTTCATCAATGCTCTTCGTCCATATGCTATCCACTCATGACATTTCCTTTGCAATATTTGGTGCATTTGCTAGTTATAGGTCATTTATAAGTTATAAATGTCTTCAGAGTTTCACTTCTAATTGAGTATTCAACTGAACATATTGATTCTCTTATACATAACTATTATTCCCTCCACCAACTTTTCATAATTTCCATAACCATTAGTTATGGACCTGCAACTTCAATGTTGCTTTGCTTGTTTAGTAAAATATTGCCCAAAATTTAGTTTATTGAAAGTTATAGAATTTACTATTTATGAAGTTTCAAGGTCTAGTTTTTAAAAGTCTAATTCTTTAAAGGGTGCTAGCTCAATGGAAGAGAACCCGCTTAACAAACAGGAGGTTGGTGGTTCAATTCCATCATGCCCTAACATCCATATGGAATGGCGACGATCAATTTTTAGTGGCGGAGGCTCTTTTGACCATCACCAATGAGCTTTGGTGACATTTTTCAACCCTCAACAAAACATGAAATGGTGACAGTCAACGAATGCCACCATATATATACATCAATAGTGAAGACCCTCAAAGGTTCGTAATCATAAATTGTTATTGTTGATATGAAATGGTGACGGTCGTTGTCTGTCATTATAGTCATTATTCATGACAGACCTTGAATGTCACCACAACACCTATACTTCTGACAATGCGCTTTTGGTGATGGTCATTGAACGTCACCATATATATGCACCAATAGTGATGAACATGAAAGACCCATCACAATAAATCATTGTTGTTCATATGAAATGGTGACGGTCACTATCTGTCATTATAATCAATATTCATGACAGACCTTCAATGTCACCATAACATCTATACTTTTGGCGACACCACCTTTGGTGACGTTCAGCTTTTGGTGATTGAGGATATGGTCTGTCACCATTGCTCATATGAAATGGTGACGGTCGCTATCCGTCATTATAAATCATTATTGGTGATGGACTTTGAATGTCACTACAACACTTATAATTTTGGCGATGCCATCTTTGATGACGTTTTTGGTGACCGAGGCTATGGTCTGTCACCATTCCTCATATGAAATGGTGATGGTCCATATCCATCATTATAAATCATTATTGGTGATGGACTTTGAATGTCACTACAACACCTTGTAGAAATTCCCATTGTAGATCAATAGATTATGCAATATACTAAAGCAAAATACAAGATCTACCTATACAACAAACCTGCGGAAGCTTAATAAAATATGAGCAAGATCAATTAGAACACATATAACTGAGAATGAGAATTCAATCACACATGAACACAAAAGAATAACCTGGGGAAAGACTCATCCTAAAATCCCAATCTCTATATTATCATACAAGTGGAAATATGTTCAGTATTACAAAAAGAATCGGCTCACAAGCTATCCTACTCTCTCTGCAATCAAATAATATAGCTCATAGACTGAATAGACACAAGGTATTCCTTCCCTCGACCCTCCAAGCCTCCTATTTCCTTGTGCAGTTTTTCTTTGGGTTGAATGATTCCACCTGTGTGATTGGCCTCATCACACACTCACTAAACTGAAGAAGTAACTGCGCAATCTCTAAGGAATGAATTCCTTCTGCATGCAAGAGATATTCACAATGGAATATTCCTGCAACTGATACTACACTGTCCCATCATCTAATCTCAATTGGGCCTCTGTCTGAACTGACATGCATGAGTTATTTATGAGAGAATATTTAGTTATTTGAAGTGTAGCAGTTACATGCATGCATGCATTAACTAACTAAGCTCACAATTAGTTCAACAAACTATTTGAAGTAATCTAATTGGACTTGACTCAATTAACTAAGCCAACTAATTACAACTCAATATTACAACTCATCCTTATCTCTTTAATTGATGGATAAATTGCTCAGTCAATGGAGAAATTGTTGCATGTCCCCACCTAGACTTCATGTTTGATTTTCTACAACTAATTAACTCAAGATGAATTAATTAATTATTTTACAAACAGCTACTAAGAACAAATTCAAATTTTTACTTCTCTATTTTAGTTCAGGGACTAACTAAAATAGGAAGGTATCTCGAAATGCTATTTATAGCAGTGTTAAATTTAGCACTTCTATATTTAGCATTTCTTGTTGTTATTTTCAACACTCCCTCTCAACAAGAAAGGGATTATCAGTAACCCCAATCCTGTGTCTGTGGAGCTCAAACTTGTATTTTGACAATGCCTTAATCAAAATATCTGCATCATGTTCCTCTGTGTAAACGTACAACAACAACATGATCCTCTTGACCACATAGTCTCAAAGATGGTGATTTTGGATATCAATGTGCTTGGACCTATCATGAAAAACTGGATTCTCAGAGAGTTTGATACAACTCTGATTATCGTAGTAGATCACAGTTGGATCCATCCTCTGACCAAAAAATCCCACTAGAATCTTCCACATCCAAATGCCCTCACATGTAGCCTAACAAGAAGCCATGTATTTAGCCTCTACTGAGCTAAGTGCAACTAATCTCTGTTTCCTGCTGTACCAAGAAACTGCAAATGAACCAAGGTTGAAGATTCCTCCAAGAGTGCTCTTCTTTTCTAATGGACTCCCTACCTAATCTGCATCTGTGAAGCCCTAAAGCTTCACTCCCTCTGTTTGTCTGTACCACAATCCAAACTGAGATGTGCCTCTAAGGTATCTCAGGACATGCTTCGCTGCCTTCCAAAATAGCTTGGTACGTTGAACCATATCTTGACTCAGTTGGTTCACCGCAAATCATAAGTCGGCTCATGTGTTCACCAGATACATAAGTGAACCCAGTAGCTGTCGATAAACAATAGCAGCTACTACCTCACCTGAAGTAGTATCCTCCTTCCTCCAGTTCCCAGCTAGAGGAGTCTGCATGGGCTTGCACTTCTCCATGTGAAACCGCCTCAGTATCTCATTGGCATACTTGCCTTGAGACACAAATAATTCACCATATTTCTGCCACACCTCCATGCCTAGAAAGTAGTGCATAAGACTCATGTCTTTCATCTCAAACTCTCTTAAAAGGTCCTCCTTGCAAGACTGGATCAGCTGATCATCACCTGTCAAAATCAAATCATTGACATAAAGAACAATGATCAATGGCTTACCTTCTACCATGATGTGGTAAAGTTTCGCATCTACTTCACTCTTGGTGAAGCCCAACTCGGTGAAATAACTGTCAATCTTCACGTACCAAGAACGAGGTGCTTGCTTTAGCCCATACAAAGCCCTCTTGAGTGAGCATACATATGATTCATGATCGAAGGTCTTGAAACCCTCTGGTTGCTCAATGTACACCTCCTCCTCAATATTCCCATTGAGGAATGTTGTCTTCACATCCATCTAATGGATCTTCCAACCCATCTGAGCTGATAGTGCCAACATCGATCTGATAGATGAGTACCTTGCTACAGGAGAAAAGGTCTCATCATAGTCGATCCCATCGACCTATGACAAACCTCGGGAAACAAACCTTGCCTTGTGTTTCTCAACATTTCCATCAGCTACCTACTTTAACTTGTAAAGCCATCTAGAACTCACCATTGACTTACCCTGAGGTCTTGTGACAACATCCCACACACCGTTTTGAATGACAGAGTCATACTCCTCTACCATTGCATCAACCCAAATTGGTTGTTGCACTACCTCCTCGAATGAAGAATGTTCGGACTCTACACACTCCCCAACTAGGGCCATGTACCCAGTGTACCGCTCGAGCGACCTCCTCTATCTACGTTGAGAAGATGGCTATCCCACATTCTCTTGCACATCCAGCATCAACCTGTCAGCTTCCCTTGAACATTTATGTCCATCTCTGGAAGTCTCAGCATGAGTGGATGTATCCACTCCTGGATCCTCTGCATGCGGTTGCTTCGCATCAATCTGAGGCTCCTCCTCCTTAGGAACTGAAAGTTCCTCCTTTGCATGCAACTTGAGCTTCGTCTCAAGTGATACTCACATGGCTTTCTACTCCTTGAACCTCAAATCCCTGCATACCACTATACTCTGACTAGTAGGTAGGTACACCCAATAGTTGTGGGGTGTATCCGTGTACCCTACAAGTATTCCCAACTCAGTTGTTGGATCTAGCTTCTTCTAGGCATCTTTGGTCACATGACAGTAAATTGATGATCCAAATATTTGGAGGTGACTCACATATGGTCTCTTCCCAGAAAAGGCCTCCATAGGTGTCTTCATTCGTAGTATATGGTGTAGGCTTCTATTCTACAAGTATACTGTTGTATTGCATGCCCCAGCCCACAAATACAGTGGTAGGCTTTGGTCATGCAACATCGCTCGAGCTGCTCCCACAATCTATCTGTTCTTCCTTTCGGCTACTCCATTTCTCTATGGGTTATGGGGTGTCGTCAACTCCTATTTAATTCCTTCTGTAGTGCAAAAGTCCTTAAAATATTGAGAGACATACTCTCCACCATTGTCACTATGCAAGGCTTTTATTTTCCTTCTATATTCTTTCTCTGCCAAGGCTTTAAACTCACAAAGCCTCAAGAAGGTCTGATCTTTGCTTTGCATAAAGTAGATCCAGCATCTATGAGAGAAATCACCAATAAAAATAGCATAGTACCTTTGTTTAACGGCGGAGGCTGTAGAGAATGGTCCAAAAAAATTTGAGTGAACTCACTCTAGGATTGCCACAGCTCTACTATCTCGATCCGGAAAGGAAGATTTCGCATACTTACCCAAGGTACAACCTTTGCATGTATTTTTCTGCTCCAGTTTTCCCTTGGGAAGTCCGGTAGAAATTTGTTACATGATCTTTAGGGCTCCATGGTGCAAGTGGCCCAATCTTTTATGCCATAGCTCACCAACATCTTGGCTCTGCACCGTCTCAACTTTGGAACTCAATGCAGCACAGTCATCTACCTCCAGCTTGTAAAGATTCTTTACTCGAGTCCCAATTCTCTTGGTTTGGCCAATGCCGATATTCCTCAGGAATACCTTTCTTTTACTAAATACTACATCATAGCCTTTATCTTCTAACATAGAAATGGACACAAGATTCTTCTTTAGACTTGGTACATACTTTACATCAGTCAGGGTGAGAGGAGCTCCATGCTCCCTCTAAAACACAATTGTACCTTCACCTGAAACATCGTACTTTCCATCATTTCCCATATCGATCCGCATCTGGAGATCCTTCTCCTCCAAGGTACTAAAAAGATTCTTGTCACTTGACATGTGGAATGAAGCTCCATTGTCTAGGTACCACACATATCCCACAATGGATGAAATCATGCATGTGATAAGAGAGAAATCCAACTCAAACTATGAGACCAGTGCCTCACCATCAGATCCCTTCGAGGATCCCTTCTTGGATTTCTTTTTTGGACAATTCGTAGCACAATGGCCCACTTCATGACAATGAAAGCATCGCACTTTAGATTTGTCAAACTTCTTCCCACCATGGGAAGAACTGGATTTGGAATGGGATGCCTTCCCTTTCCCCTTCCTCACCTTACTTGATAAGGCTAGATTTTCCTCATCATCTTGCTTCGATGAGGATCCATCTCTGGTGCTTATTCTTATCTCCTCCTACATCAGATCTGACCAAATTCGTTACCAATCTAGCAGTTTTTCTCTTCCATTAACCAAGCCTTGATAGCTATGCCAACTCTTAGGAAGACTGAGGAGTGCAAGATTCACCATGTCATCATCGGTTGTCGTGATCCCTACACTTCCAAGCTCATCCCTGCAGGTGGTAAGCTTGTTCAGGTATGTAGAGATCATGTCGCCCTTTTCGCACTTGATTTTCCAAAGCTTGTCTTTTAGCACCAGCTTCCTTTGATCACTACTATTTTGATATAGATCTTTCAATGTTTCCCACAATCTATCTGTTCTTCCTTTCGGCTACTCCATTTCTCTATGGGTTATGGGGTGTCGTCAACTCCTGTTTAATTCCTTCTGTAGTGCAAAAGTCCTTAAAATATTGAGAGACATACTCTCCACCATTGTCACTATGCAAGGATTTTATTTTCCTTCTATATTCTTTCTTTGCCAAGGCTTTAAACTCACAAAGCCTCAAGAAGGTCTGATCCTTGCTTTGCATAAAGTAGATCCAGCATCTATGAGAGAAATCACCAATAAAAATAACATAGTACCTTTGTTTAACGGTGGAGGCTGTAGAGAATGGTCCAAAAAAATTTGAGTGAACTCGCTCTAGGATTGCCACAGCTCTACTATCTCGATCCGGAAAGGAAGATTTCGCATACTTACCCAAGGTACAACCTTTGCATGTATTTTTCTGCTCCAGTTTTCCCTTGGGAAGTCCGGTAGAAATTTGTTGCATGATCTTTAGGGCTCCATGGTGCAAGTGGCCCAATCTTCTATGCCATAGCTCACCAACATCTTGGCTCTGCACCGTCTCAACTTTGGAACTCAATGCAGCACAGTCATCTACCTCCAGCTTGTAAAGATTCTTTACTCGAGTCCCAATTCGCTTGGTTTGGCCAGTGCCGATATTCCTCAGGAATACCTTTATTTTACTAAATACTACAGCATAGCCTTTATCTTCTAACATAGAAATGGACACAAGATTCTTCTTTAGACTTGGTACATACTTTACATCAGTCAGGGTGAGAGGAGCTCCATGCTCCCTCTAAAACACAATTGTACCTTCACCTGAAACATCGTTCTTTCCATCATTTCCCATCTCGATCCGCATCTGGAGATCCTTCTCCTCCAAGGTACTAAAAAGATTCTTGTCACTTGACATGTGGAATGAAGCTCCATTGTCTAGGTACCACACATATCCCACAATGGATGAAATCATGCATGTGATAAGAGAGAAATCCAACTCAAACTATGAGACCAGTGCCTCACCATCAGATCCCTTCGAGGATCCCTTCTTGGATTTCTTTTTTGGACAATTTGTAGCACAATGGCCCACTTCATGACAATGAAAGCATCGCACTTTAGATTTGTCAAACTTCTTCCCACCATGGGAAGAACTGGATTTGGAATGGGATGCCTTCCCTTTCCCCTTCCTCACCTTACTTGATAAGGCTAGATTTTCCTCAGCATCTTGCTTCGATGAGGATCCATCTCTGGTGCTTATTCTTATCTCCTCCTACATCAGATCTGACCAAATTCGTTACCACTCTAGCAGTTTTTCTCTTCCATTAACCAAGCTTTGATAGCTATGCCAACTCTTAGGAAGACTGAGGAGTGCAAGATTCACCATGTCATCATTGGTTGTCGTGATCCCTACACTTCCAAGCTCATCCCTGCAGGTGGTAAGCTTGTTCAGGTATGTAGAGATCATGTCGCCCTTTTCACACTTGATTTTCCAAAGCTTGTCTTTTAGCACCAGCTTCCTCTGATCACTACTATTTTGATATAGATCTTTCAATGTTTTCCACATCGAAAATGGTGTCTCCTTCCCATGGAGGCTTCAGACTATATGATCTCAAACTCCCTCAAGGAGGATTCTCCTTGCTCTAGCCACACATTTCTTCCATTCCACAAATTATGTAGCATCAGATGTTGTGGGCTTGGGGACTTCTTGATCAATGAAGTCCTTTAGACCGTTATCCTCTAATACTGCTTCCATGCAATCCTTCCAGGCTATATAATTCGAGTTGCCATCAAGGGCATACTCGAGTCTTAAACCGTTGAATTCCATTGGTGAAATTGAGATGTGAAGATTGTAGAAATTTTGAATAATTTAACACATATTCAATAGATATTATCCTGATTATGTACTATTGCGGAAAACATACACAATACATAAGCTCCTGTACGTTGATCATCAATATAGCAGCATCAATAACAATAAAACATCAAGAGCATTCACACATTAACACAGTATGTATCCCGGGGAAAGCATCTCGCTAAAAACCCCAACTATCTGTATATTAATGATTGAGTCATGTAACATTACACAACATAATACTTCTCACAAGTATCCCCACCTCTGTTACACACAATACAGCTCAGATCTGAATCAATCACTGGCTCAAATCTCCTTCGCTGCTTGCCTGCCTCCGCTGCTCAATACCTGCTCAAGAACTGATGATAATTCCAAGGCAACCACGTATTTACTTGGCTAAATCACGTGAGTACAAGCTACAATGTGGGCAAATACATTGGCATACTCAATCCCCTGATTGTGCAAGATCTGATGCACAACTATAGTCACAACTGATAGCAATCTGATTCTCTAACACCTGTCCCTGCTGAACTGAACATGCACTGACATGC
>APFE030950717.1:45841-76253 GCA_000404065.3 Pinus taeda | reverse complement strand
GATTAGTATATCATCAAAAAATAGTAACACAAATTTTCTAAGGAAGGGTTTGAAAATGGAATTCATCAAACCTTGAATTGTAGAAGGTGCATTGGTAAGGCCAAAAGGCATGACCAAAAATTCATAATGACCCTCATGAGTTCTAAATGTTGTTTTTGGAATGTCTTCGGTCTTCATTCTGATTTGATGATATCCTGAACGAAGATCCAACTTGGTGAAGTAAGTTGCTCCATGTAATTCATCCAATAATTCATCAATGACAAGAATGGGAAATTTATCTTTAACAGTAAGCTTGTTGAGCTCCCTATAATCTGGACACATGCTCCATGATTCGTCCTTCTTGTCTACTAATACCACAGGAGCAGAGAAAGAACTTTGACTAGGTTGAATTATACCAACCTCTAGCATTTCTGCAACCATACGTTCAATTTCACTCTTTTGGGCATATGGATATCTGTAAGGCCTGATGTTTGGGGGAACACTTCTTGGAATCAAATGAATAACATGATCATGATCACGAATAGATGGGAGGCCTTTAGGAGTCTCAAATACCTTGGAATGATTGTCCAAAACGTTTTAGAGATATGGAGAAATAGATGATTTCAATGTGGGAACCTCTAGTGAACATAATTGTGCAATTACACCTCGTTGTTCTTTCTTTAGAAGCTTTGTCATGTTGTTAGAGTTGATTATCTTTCCCGGTTTCCCTTCGATACCCCTTAATTCAAATTCCTTTCCTTCCCGAAAAAATTTAAAGAAAAGTTCTTGAAATTTAAAAGTTATCGTACCCAAAGATTGTAGCCATTAGACTCCTAGAAAAACATCTGCACCACCCATTGAATGGAAAGCATTGGAATATTCAAAACATATTATCCCATGGATAGCCTGATATTATGGCACTTTCCAGAGCAATTTATGGTTCCTCCATTTGCAACCATTACTTGACACTCTGGTGCTGGATATAAGAAGCAATTCAATTCCTTGACTATCTTGCAATGAATAAAATTATGGGTAATACCCGAGTCAATCAACACTATTACCTTTTTCTTCTTGATATGCCCTTTTATCTTGAGAGTTTGAGGAGTGGTAATTCTTGTCAATGCATTACAATATATGGTCATATTCATTTCTTCTTTCTCTGGGATTGGTTCATGGTGTATATCCTCTTATTTTGATGTTTCTAGTTCATTTTCTTGCTCCTCTTTCCCATCTATGTAAACTAATTTCTTCTCAACGCACTTATGACCTTTAGTGTATTTTTTATCACAATTGTAACAAAGCCCCTTTTCTCTTTTTTCTTCCAATTGTTGTGGTGTCAACCTTGTAGGTTGTGAAAGGTTAGGAGAAATAACACTTCCATATTTATAGTTGTGAGTGGTAGGCTTCCTTGTTGCCATAATTTTGCTTTCCATTTTTCTTGCCAACCTGAATGCCTTCTCCAATGAATCAGGTCCCAAAGGTGAACCTCATGTTGGATGTTCCTTTAAAGTCCCTATGAACACATCAATATTATGCTCCTTTGGAATATTTCTTACCCTTATATTTAATTTTTGGAAGTCCTCAATGTAATCCATCATTGAACCCTTTTGTTTGAGATTTATCAATTAGCTAAAAAAGGTGTTGTTTTTTGTATCCTCATAATGTGCTATCATTTATTCCGTAAAAATTGCCCAAGTGACAAATTGTTTACAAGAGAAAAGCCATCGATACCATATAAACTGATTTGGTTCCAAATATAAAGTTGCAATGCATACCTTTTGTGTGTTTTGCACATTATGGAGATCGAAATATTATTCCATCTGTAGTATCCATGTTATGGGATCCTTGCCATCAAACTTCCTCATATCGATCTTTGGAACATGGTGGGTCTTCAATCTAACGTTAGAGTCTATGAAATCATGATTAACATTTATTTTTTTCTCATCATGAGTTTCCTTGATCTGGATTGAAACATGAATACAACAAATTAAAAATATAACAATAAATACAGATATGCAGCAGAAATAACACTTCCTTTGATTAATATCAAATGATGAAATATGCTTACAAACAATATGGAAATGAGACTAGCTTGGCGATGATAGCGTATCTCTAAGAAGAGATGTGGTTGATACATGCCTCTGAACTACGTTACAATGAGGCTCAAGGGCCTTTTTATTATTGAACAATAAGATCAAACCCCAAACAACCAAAACCCTAACCCGAGGAGATGTAACACTGAGAGTTTATGGGCCCCGTTGGGGTTAGCTGGGCAGCCAACTTCCCGAGGTTGTGACTTGGTCATATTTTATCTGTTTGACAGGCATGATATCTCGTTGGAAAGATCTCTCTGAGGACTACGACAAAAAATATGACTTAACAAGAGTTGTTGGCGATAGATTGCCAAAAAACGTCGTTTAGGGCCTCAAAATGGCTCCAGAAGTTTAGGACCCGAAAAAACTGCTAAAAATAGTAAATTGTGCTACAATTAAGAAAACTGGAAAACTGAAAGGAACAATGGTGGGGGTCCAAGTGGAATTGGTGGGTGGCCACCAATATCCACATGGATCATTCCTCCCCCCTTAGGAAGCAATGGTCCCCATTGTGTTGAGTGCCTCCATGAGATGGGGAAACTTTTGTTGAACTTGGTCCCTGGTGTTCTTGCAATCTCTGATGTGTCCAGTAAGGGTGGGAAGCATGGTCGAGGGCGATCCACATCGAACACTTGGTGAAAGCCAAGGAATGGGGGAATGTTGTGCTCCAAAGCATTGTTTCCCACATCTTTGTTAATGGTGTAAGGACCATATCAGAGTGGTTTGAGCTTCCGATGGGCTTTGGTAAGGCATTCTTTCTGCAAACGCAACCAAACTTTGTCGCTCACCTGAAACTTGTGTGACACCTGATGTTGATCATGTCGCTGCTTGTACTTGGAATTTTCCAGAATGGAGTGACGATATATTGGCCTGTTGGGTAGAGGTGCTCCGGGAGTCAGATCGAATGAATGTTTTACCTAACAGTGTAGCGATACCCCTGTCGATGAGGAGAAGATGTCCCTGTATCCTTTCATGATCATATCCACTTGCTTCTGCTGTGTGGAGGAACCCTTCCCTTGGGCCATGGATGTGGCTACGATCTTCCCCTTGCTTTGAGAACGAACCAGAAAGAAAATAAATTTCCTAGTATGGGAGATGATCTTACTGCCTTTCTTAGTAGAGATCAAAGAAGTGGCGGTAGGTGGGGCTAGGTCCAGTATCCTGTATAATGTATTACACAAAAAAAAATAACATCGCTAGGCCTTGTCTCATACACAACATGTCGCTTCCACAAGTATGGTTGGCCTAATAATACATCACAAACATCAAGAGGTGCAACATCACACAATACCTCATATGTGAAGGGCTTGATGCTGTAGGGAAGGCAACACTGTTGGCAGACTCAAAGATCTCGTCCTTGGTGAAGCCACTTGATGTTGTATGGTTGCCGGTGTGGTATGGCCAATAGTCCTAGCCGCTTCATGGCCTCTGCTAAAATGGGGTTCTTTTGGCTCCCACTGTCAACAATGAATTGTAGTGGCGAACCCTTCACCCACATTTGTGAGTGGAAAAGACGCTCCCCCTCCTGTAGACCTTCAGGCTCATTCTTCTAGATCTTAGTGGTGGCAAAAGTGGCATTGGGCTCCGCATCAATGATCTGCTTCCCTTTGTCATTCTTCTTGTCGGGTTCTGACTCAGGGTCGGAACATGCATCTAATTTTGAAGCCTTCAACTTGACCACCAACGACTGCTTGGCCCGACACTCACTTGTGCTGTGAGTGGGGCTCTTGTG
The DNA here is from genome assembly GCA_000404065.3 of Pinus taeda. NCBI lineage: Eukaryota > Viridiplantae > Streptophyta > Pinopsida > Pinales > Pinaceae > Pinus > Pinus taeda. Next base: position 72,449 of record APFE030950717.1, on the reverse strand, counting down.
GAACTCACACCACTTTCCTATGTCCTTCTTTGAATTAGTGGTGTTGTTATTTTCTTGCGACTTCGACGAGTTGTCTTGGGTCACCCCGCCTTGGCTTTGTCGTTTGTTCTTCGAATTCGTAGATCCAAAGTCTCGCTTCTTTTCTTTAAACTTCTGCTTGATCTTGACAACATATCGGTATGTTGTGTCGAGCGAGGAGATGTCCATGAACTCCATCTCGTCCTAGATGTATCTATGTAGGTAGCCGCAATACTTGAGTACCAAATGTTTCTCAAAATCCTTGATGTCCAACTCCGTGCATAGGGTATGAAAAACATTGGTAAACTCTGGCACATCTTGGTCCCTTCCCTGCCACAGCGTGGTCCACTTTATGTATTTGTCCTCATTATTCCCGACAGGGTAGTACTACTCCTTGATGGTGTCCCGTAATGAATTATAAGTGGGAGCAGCTGAAAACAATGAGTTTGTACTTTCATCCTTCTGCTCGCAGTAGGTTTCCCACTAGTCCTTGATGTGGGGGGCTGCTTTGAGAAGAGTGAAAGTAATCTTTTCCTGGCTGGAAAAATCATGAACAAAAAAATACCCTTCTAGCAGATTTAACAATTTATCTATGACATTTTCATATATTTGACCCTCAAATATGGGGATTTCAAAGTTAACTTGTACCTTAAAGGGTGTAGCGTTCCTAGAGTAGCTATTAGATGCGTCACCCCTGGGTAGCCGCTGAAGGATTTGGGAAAATTTGTCCATCATCGCGTTCCTTTGTCGCTAAAGGGATTCTTCGAGCAAGATTTTGATAGGATCTCCTGCCCCCTCGTCTTTCTTTTCATCCACCATGGGAGGCCGTCGAGATTTGCAAGGTTGGTCTTGCAAAGGTTCGACTAGTTCAAGCCTTAACTCCTTATATCCCGATCTCGTTGGGGACATGCAAAGAAAATCAGAGAAGGAGCAGACTACTCTGATACCACTGATCCAGATTGAAACAGGAACGCAATAAATTACAGATATAACCATAAATACAGGGATGCAACAGAAATAACACTTCCTTTGATTAATATCAAATGATGAAATATGCTTACAAACAGTATGGAAATGAGACTAGCTCGGCGATGGTAACTTATCTATGAGAAGAGATGTGGTGGCTACATGCCTCTGAACTGTGTTATAATGAGGCTCAAGGGCATTTTTATTATTGAACAATAAGAGCAAACCCTAAACAACCAAAACCATAACCTGAGGAGATGTAACACCAAGAGTTTATGGGCCCCATTGGGGTTAGTTAGGCAGCCAACTTCCCGGGGTCGTGACTTGGTCATATTATCTCTATTTGACACGCAAGATATCTTGTTGGAAAGATCTCTCCAATGACTACAACAACAAAAAATGACTTAGCAAATGTTGCTAGTGGTAGATTGTCAAAAAACGTCGTTTAGGGACTCAAAACGACTCCAGAAGTGTAGGACCCGAAAAACTGCTAAAAATAGTAAATTGTCCTACAATTAAGGAAACTAAAAAACTGAAAGAAACAATGGTGGGGGTCCAAGTGGAATTGGCGGGTGGCCACCAATATCCACCTGGATCATTCCTTTACTACCCTTTCACCATTAGTAAGCATTTCTTATAGCAAATTTGTCAAATATCCACACCCTTTGAATTCCTTCAAACTAATTTTTCAACCAAACTTATGCAAAATTTTAAAAAACTACACACCTTTTTTCACTTTGTAGGAGCTCGATATTGAATCTATTGTATCTCTGTAATTTTGGATCTCCAAGGTCTGAAATTACGTCCTGCAGTAGCCCTCTGAGTCCTCTTTCCAACCCTGTAAGTCTAATTTTGGATTCTCCAAGGAAGAGTTATGCCAAATCTCCCACGATGACCTGATTATAGACTGGTTCAGTAGAGCGAACTTGTACGAGGTGCCACGTGTCATTGTTTCAACCTTAGGACCTGAAACCTATACACAGAAAACTACAGGTCGTCCTCTTTCTGTAACTTTTGACGAAATTTCAATTTGATGCTCAGAGAGAAAGTTATGACAATTTTTCCCTTGTCACCTATTTGGGATGTAATTCGGGAGCCTGCAAAATCCCTAAATGTCTTGGACCATATCTCCGAAAATATAGCGAAACAAGATCTAAAATTTTGATCCGAGCTTCATCAAGATTTTGGCTCAAATGGGTTTTAATTTCAGAGTTTGAACCTTCGTAGAAAACAAATTATAGCGAAAATTCCACGTTGACATGTTTGCGACGAAATTCTGGAGCTTGTAAAAAACCTAACTTCCTCAGATCATATCTCCAAAAATATAGAGAGAGAAGATCTAAAATTCAGACCCGACGTTCATAACGATTTCGGCTCAAATAGGTTTTTTTTTTTTTAGATTCTGAAACTTTATAGAGAAAAAGTTATATCGAAAATGCCACGATGCTATTTGGAGCAGCGAAACCCTAGAACCCAAAGCTCTGATACCAAATGTTATGAAACTAGCTCACAAAAATATAGAAAAGATAGATCAACGACTTAAAAATCAGCCTCTTCGAGGGGGCAACCTCCTTTACATTACACAAATGAACAATTCTTGGATGAAACAATTGACAAAGCCTCCTTTCTATATATAGGAGTCTAAGGGGTCCCAATATAATCAAAGCCTACATAACAATAATATTGTAGGGGCACAACAATAACAATAGTGGGGTTCTATGCGGCATAATAATAACAACATGGGGACTATATGGGCACAATAATATAATAAGGGGGTTACACTAATAACAATAATGGGTTACACTAGTAGTATAGGGACCTAACTCTAACCACGTGTGGAGATTGAGGAAGCCTCTAGAAGGTTACCCATAATTCTATTTGAGGGTTGAGGGGGTCAAACCTTACCCCTAGTTGGCGATCATATGTTAAATACAAGGCCACCAATACATGCAAGGGTTCCTTTTTATGCTATTGTATTTTGTTCCATAGTTGAGTAAAGCAAGTGGAAGTGGGAAATTAGAAAGAAAAACTGAGGAGTCAAGATTCTCTAGCATTCTTATAGGTTACAAATCTCAAGTAATTCCATAAAGAGTATCTCTTTCTTTGTACTTGTACATTTTCCATACCAAGGAAAGAAAGCATAATAACCTCACCTTTTAACTGGATTTTCTCCCATAAAAGTTTCCCTAGGAAAAAAATGTGTCCATTGTGGATGGTGTGTCTGTATTTATTTGTATTCTCTATTTCCATATTTAAATTATTTTATTTATTTAAGCAGAAAATTAGTTGATTATATAATCTAAAATCTAAAGGGAAAATTAACCAACATAGTAGAGATTATAGTAATTTCATCGGATCTATTCTAACACATTATTTTGATGCAATATCCACCAAAGTTTATAGATCATGATAGATGACTGCGTTGATTTTCAAGCATGATGCATGACAGTTGAGACTGGCTTAGAGAGCCTAAATAACTTGAGTTCTTGGGCTAAGTACCAACCTAAGGAGTTGTATAATCTACACTTGGTGGTTGCAATTGAAAAAAGAGGTGCCTTCAAACACAAGTGTCTACAGAGCATAATAACATGATGCACTTATTTGGCACATTTATGTTGAGTAAACTTAGACACACTTAAGTGCATTTGAACACACTTGGACATACATGGGTCACTTCTAGGCACAATTGGCCACTCCTGATGGATGCAAATGGCCAATGGACAAGAAATCAAATGGAAGCAAGTTGACATATGGCACTTGGGTACTCCACCTTATAGTGAAGGGTTTTACAAGTGCAAGGAAAGTTTCATATAAAAGGAGTGCATCTCAAAAGTGTTAAGGCTTGAGTGATTGGGCATGTATAAGGAGTGTAGAGGAGTTTTCTAATTATGTTAAGTCCAATGTTAGGAACAATAGGGCAAATAACACTAGCTAAGTGAGAAGAACAAGAATACAAGACTTGTACGAGGTCGACCTTCTATTGCTTCAAGGGTTGGATTGTGTAAATCAATTGGGAAGTAAGAAAAAGGGAATATTGCCTTCGAGTCATTATACATCTATAATATAGTTGCAGGGGAAAGGATGCAACTTCATTATTGCATATCTATAACATTATTCATTGAAATAAAGTTAAGGTGCCCACCTATACATGTGCATTATGGAATATTATAAATGTTGGATGTTAATATTCCTTGCTTTTTTTGTTGTTGGCTAAGTATTGAAGTATTGGCTTAAGTATACATATTATAGGGATGTTTTAAAGGCCCTATTATTGAATGAACTTGGTTGAGTAGGACTTAGTTACAATACATATTATATTCTAAGGAAAATTTATGGGCAAAACTTAAGTGGAGATGCATAGTCTCATTATAATAGGCACAAGTCAGCCAAGCCCCTGTAGCCAAGGCAAGGCAATGTTTCATGGCTTCAGGTACTAAAATAGACTTCCTAGTCTAAACATTGTCAATATATGGGTTCACATGTGGCATTGATACTATGAATTTTATTAATTGAGTTTGAAAGCATGATTGTATTTTTCCTAAGGTGATCTACAATCTATGAGTTGCATTTGTTGCAATGCATCTTAACATTGGCAATGTTGGTTACTACGCCCTTTGTTCTCCATTAATCTTTTCTTGTCATTAGTGTCATGTGTCAATGACCCAATTTGGCCACCTTTTGACATCCATTATCCTAGTCTCAATGTTTGTGACTTGTAGTCTCACATTCAATCTTCATACTATGATTCAAGTTCATTAAGTCTATAAGGTGGTGGTGTTTGAAAACTCTATAAAAGAAGGTATTGTGAATGCTCCCATAGGCCTGTGGCTAATTTCAAATTGGGTTTTATACTTTGCAAAGGATTCATGCACAATTTTTTTGTTGATTTATGGTCTTGCTTTTGGGTCTCTACTTTAATTTTCTTACATGTGGAATCCAAGTGTTCTTTATTCCATTAGCCTTGAAGCATGATGTTTTTTTAAGGTGGCACTCAACATGATGTCTTTGGAAACAATGCAAGAAGAAGGTTTATTTGAACTTAAACATAAACACAAAAAAATAAAGATATAACCATAAATACAAAGATGTGGTAGAAATAACACTTAATTTCCTTAATATCAAAGAACTGAAATATGCTTACATACAGAATGGAAACAAACCAACTCGGGCAATTGTAGCTTATCTTTGAGAAGAGATGTGGTGGATACATGCCTTTGAACTATGTAAAATGAGGCTCAAGGGCCTTTTCATTATTAAATAATAAGGGAAAACACTAAATAACCAAAACCCTAACCCCTGGAGATAGAATGCCAAGAGTTTGTGGACCCCATTGGTGTTAGTTGGGCAACCAAATTCTAGGGGTTATAACTTAGTGATATTATCTTTGTTTGGCATGTACGATACCTCGTTGGAAAGATATATCTAAGTACTATAGAATTCATCACAAGCCCTAGCCTATGGCTATGGGCTTGTTGCAAAACTCAAAAAAAATGTCATTTACGGGGTCAAAACTGCTCTGAAAGTTTAGGACCCGAAAACTACTAAAAATAGTAAATGCTGCTATAAACAAGGAAATTGATGAAACCGACTGGAGGTCTAGGTGGAATAGGTGGGTGGCCACTAATATCCACTTGGATCGGTCCTCCCTCCTTAGGAAGCAATGATCCCCATTGCATGAAAATCCTCCGTGAGGTGAGGAAATTTCTGTTGAACCTAGTCCTTGGTGAACTACTTGCCTTGGTGAAGGAGTTGGCCTGCTTTGACGACTCGATATAGTTGGATCCTCTATTGGCTAATGTTCTTGATCTACGTGTCCATGAGCTGATCAGTAGCGGCTTGTTCCATGTAGTCTAGGTTTAAATCCATTGGTGTGAGTTGTTCTGCAAAGTCAGATGTGTCTAGTAATGATGGAAAGTATGGTCGAAGGCGGTCCGCATTAAACATTGGGTGCAGGCCAAGGAATGGTGGAATGTTGAGCTCGAAGACATTGTTCCCTACAACCTTGGTTATGGTGTATGACCCATATCGGAGCAACTGAAGCTTACGGTGGAGCCCAACGAGGCGCTCCTTCTGCAAATGTAGCCAAACTTTGTCACCCACCTAGAACTTGTGTGGCACCCAATGTTGATCATGTCACTGCTTTTACTTAGCATTGACTTTGTCCAATATGTCATGGACATGTTAGAGGATGTGTTGGATGTGTTGAATGAAGTTGTTAGCCCTGTCAGCTTTCGACTGGCCATGGGACGAATCTGCCTGAGTAGCTGCAAATGGTATGGCCACATCAATGGGATATAATGGCTGGAATCCCAATCCCACTTGAAAGGGGATGTGGCTAGTGAGTTATGGAGGGCTATGTTGTAGTTATGCTTGACATAAGGGATGATTTCGTCCCATGTGTGTGGATCCTTCGAGTTGTACATGTGAATAATGTGTACGATCATCCTATTGATGACCTCTATTTGACCATTAGTTTGGGGGTGGAAAGTTGTGGACTTAGTGAGCTTGGTATCCAACATCAACCAAAGACTTGACCAAAATGCACTTAGGAACCTATTGTCCCCATATGAGATAATGGACTGTGGGATCCCAAAGTGTACCCACACTTGTTCAAAGAAGAGCTTAGTAGTGGCTTCTGTTATGATACTCTTCTTGCAGACTGCCAAAATGACCATCTTAGAGAATCTGTCGACGACTACGAAAACAGAGTCATTGCCATGCTTAGTAGAAGGGAGGCCCGACATGTAATCCATGGAGATGGATTCCCAAATTCAATTAGGAGTAGGCAGAGGCGTATATAGGCCTTACTTCTTCATGGTCAGTTTGGAAATGGTGCAGTGTTAGGTAGAATAATACCTCTTGCGAACAAGACGTATCTCCCTAAATCTCAAACGAAATCTAATAACAAACAAGAAAATAACTACTACCTTTCCTTAGCTTACGATTGATTGAAACAAGTAATATGCGAAGGATCACTTACAGTTTTAACGAAATGCTTGTTGAAGTCCCTTTAGTGCCTTCCACATGTGGCTTCTCTTCGATGCTTTAGAGATCGTTGCAGCGCTTTCCACAACTTCTCCATGATGGTTCGAAGGAGATCTTCATAGACATAAACACACAAAGGATCAAAGAATCTAGTATATAGAATGAAAGATAAATGAAACACTTAACATATATCATAAATTGAATCAATAACCAATCATAACTTATGTGAGTGATTAAGGAATCCCACAAATGATAGCAGAAAAGACATGATTAGGAAAGAACAATTGCTTTTTATTAAATAAAAGGGAGAACAAACTTAAAACCTCAAAGCCTTGATGTTACAAGCCTCTTCCCACAATCTCCAACCTTCTCCTTGGATGAAAAGCCTCCTAGGCTTATTTTTGCAGGATAAGCCTACCTTCAATGGTCCTCCCCAATCCTCTGGCATGTTTGGATCCTCTTCCTAAGGGATTTGACCCACAAATGGTGGGGTAGGGGATCCATAAAGAGAGGGAAGTAGATCCATGATGGGAGGGATCAAGCTTGAGTAATCATCCATTCGAAGTTGTTACGTGGAAAAAATTCTACTAACAAAGCTTCTAAACTTTAACTTTTAATTTTTACTTGCACTAAGTCATGTGCGCAGGTCATAATGTAAGATAGAGTGCACTTTTGCGCAAAATTTAATGGTCTCTTCTGTGTATGTGCATAAATGGACTAAGGAACCACGCATGAAGCCAAAAATAGGTTTTTGAGCCTTGATATCTAGGAATTTCATTCTATTTGGGATTTCTTGGGTTCTAGCCTTGCAGGGGGGTACTTTGGAACACTTTGATGGATAAAAAAGATCTAAACTGACAGTCATTTGCATAATGTGACAAAATGATGTGTGACAGATTTCCCCTAAAGTGCAAAGTCAGGAAAGATGTTTGATGACAGAAGTGCTTTGTCATGCCAAGGTTCAGGTTAGAGACTATAGTCGAAGACTAGAAAACAATCAATTAAATGTTACAATGTAATATAAAATCATCACTGAGGTAGGCATTCCCATACTCATAGTATAAATGTCTCAGAGAATCAATACGAAAATACACCTAAATATCCATGTCAATAAAAGACATAATATGGACTCAACCTTCAATGGATATATGCCTACAATCATGAATATTTAATAACTCCACGCAACATGTATAGATGAAACTAGATCCAAGGTATTGATCTCCATGTCTCGATCCATAGTACGAATCTAACCATGTGAGTGAATGTATCGTAGTCGAACATGGTAGAAACCACTTGATTACTAGTCAATGATGTAAATCGTTAACAAGCATTAGAGAAACCACCAATAATGACAATGGCTCCCAAAGTAATTCTAGTACAATCTAGGAAGTGTGAATAAATGTCCTCAAGTCAAACGCTCATAGAATCATTTGATCGAAGGTCAATAATGAGAACCTGTTTTCAAAGGCAAGAAACCTGCCATTAAGGCATGTAGGCTCTAGGGTAATAAAGATTTCTAGATCAACTTCCTCGATGGTGAGCTAAAGTCGATAGAAAGTGACCTATCGCAGGAGGGCATATGACATGAAACTCATGTCAAGTTTTGAAGAACAACAATTCAGAGTAATCCATGACTGAATCAGGGATGGTCGACGTGATTGAACACTATGAATAACAAATTAATTTTGACTGAGGTTGGACTTGTCTTGAACATATCAATGACATGACATTCTGACTTAGCAGCATTCGACTCAAAAAATAATACCCAAAACCAACTAAGGACTTTCAATGAGGTATGGTCAATTATGAGACAAATGGATTTCCCAACCCATACACAAAAAAGTGACAGAGTGTCATGTTTAAGAGCAACATATTATCTTTTGTAATAAAAAAACAAAGGTTCTTTCCAAATTCCTCCCCACCATTATTGGCAAGTACCTCTTTATTTTTGGCAAGCTTGAGGAGGATAACATACACTTGTCCTTTAAGCTCATCCTTCGTATGAGTCCTTCGGAGTATTTTTAACGAATCCTAGGAAGGAGTGGTCCGGCCTCGTTATGATTAGCAAGTCCTACATTGTTTAAGTTTTACTAGTCCAATGGAGGGATAACTCAATGCCATTCTCATGTTTAAAGAGTTCGAAAATACACAGAAAGAAAACTCATTTAGTTATTTTAACATAAAATTTTAACAAGCCCAGAGAAATTAAAGCTCAGTGTTTTTCAGTTTTAGGGAGTCAGGAGAAAAACATAAGTAAACTCCACAGTGTCCTTTTTCGTAAATTTAGCCTCTCAAGCCCGCAAAAGGGTCAAATAATGTAGGAGAGAACTCTATTGACCATGATTAGTCAATGTATACCTTTCCGTAAAATATTCTAATACAGTCTGTAAAAGGGGTAAACTTATACTGAATAAATGACTGTTCATTTGCTTTTATGAGTTCGAGTAATCAAGTACTCGACGATCTTTTCATGTTTAGGGAGTTTGAAAAGGGCTTAAAGAGAACTCCTGGGTTTCGCTTTTTTCATAAGCTTTTAATGAGTTTGAAAAAGTGATAAAAATATACTCATCACCAAAATGATTCGTTTTCATAAATAAAATATGTTTTGCACATTTAAACTCAAAATTTATTGTCACTGCTCAAAATATAGTAAAACAGTAAATTTTTGGATTTCAGAGGCTAATAGGCAAAAAATAATATTTTAATGGACCTAAAAAACTTATATAAAAAAAAAAAAGTAAAAACTTTTTACCATTTTTGTTTTTTACCATTTGAGAGTGACAAAGTGCATTTTTCACCAAAACTTCAGAGGTAGATTTTGGGCAAACCTTTGGACAAATCACGAGCTACCTTCTCTAGGTAAACCATCTCTCTGATATCTTTGTTTTCATTGCTTTCTTTTTTCTTTTCACCGTGTATTTAGGTTTTTAAGGGGGTTTTATCATTTCAAAAACCGCCCTCGGTGTGCATAGTTTCTCTTCATCGGGCCTGCACACATCGACCGAATTTACGCGGTTTCTAGGGCTAGAACCGTGCAAATCCGCACTAGTCTTCACAAGTGGCCACACACAACACCGACAACTTTGGAAAAACTAAGAAAAACGCCCAAACTTTTTGCAAAAAAAGACCACAAGATTTTCTAATGATCCTCCATATTTATTTGCAAGGTTTTAATCTACAAAAATAGAGTGGAGAGAGCATGAACATGAAGAACAAGATGTGGTATCTTTGAACCATATGCAAACATTATAGGCTTTGAGAAACTGCGGCCTATACAAATTTTTAACAATCCCGGGCATGAAGGCCCAACTAGATTTGCTGGAATGGATGGTGAGAAAATGGAATGTACATGAAGAGTGCTTTGTGATCGGGGATCATAAACTCATGATATATTTAATGACATTTATTTCTTGTTTAGGCTCCCACACTATGGAGTGGACATTTCTTTGTATGGGCATAAGCGAGGTGGTGAAACAACTGCCACTTACCTAGCACAACATTGTTCTTCAGGTTCCACACTCAAAGACAGATGCATTGATATCAAAACCATTGACTAGATTCCTTTGAGGACTATTGGTTTTACAATTGCATGATTACGTGGGAGTGCAACACTTCACTTACTCACCAAGGCTCAAATGCAGATTTCCGTAGAGTGATTTCAACCTACAATATTTAACTGGTGTGAGGGGGTAGTTGCCAACCTGAAAGGGTAACTAACTAGAGTGAAAACTGACAAACTCAAGATTTTTGGGTATGGTGCCTTTGTTATCTCATTCGCTCTACAGAGGATTCCCCTTCTCGCCCCATAGGTAGCTATAGATGCAGGAGGACCACAATATCCATGTATAATGAAGTGGGTCATGTTGATGGTGCGCCATGAAGGTGGTGATGGCCCAACAATTCAATATACTCCTAATTTCTTTGGATGGTTGTAACTTCAAATCATTATGATTGAAGAATTTTCATATGAAGGTATGGATTACATAGGTGATCCACATATCCCACTTTCGGTTGTGATGCAGTGGGGTGACCTAGGTAAAAAACTTCACACTTTTGCTATTTTATATTTTTCAATTTTGTTTTTCTGTTTTTGTTTTTGTTTTTGGGCATCCAAAACTAATTATTCAAAAGGATCATGCAGATGTGGGCCCGGTGATACCAGCAGGACTACGCATATTTGACAGGTGCAGTGATCAACCAACAACTCCCATAGTACAAAACCCCGACGCAACAAAGGCTTTGTCTGAGTTGGAGCACAACCTAGAGAGGTTGACCCTAGACATACCATATGTTGGGATTGATGACTTGCCTCTATGCTACTAGAGGCACACTGTGGGGGTTCCTGGACCGATTAGTCGCTTGCTACAATGAGTAGATCACGCTATTTTCTGTTACCAGGATCATCATGGGTAGCTGCTAGTCTTAGGGATAGATTTTGTTTTTGATGATGTATCAGCATGTTTGGATAAAAGACCACGTGGCCTCATGTATTTGGATGACATTTTGTAAAGCCACACTTTTTTATAGACATTTTAACTAATGAAACTACTACTTCTATCTCATTCTATCTTGTACAATATATGGATGAATATTGTTTTTCGCTTTCTTATAAATGTTTTACAAATGCCAATTTAACACATAATTAGGCAATGCATCAGTTAATGTGTTTAAACGTCTTGGAATGTGTTGATATTCGTTGTAATCAAACTCTATCTCGAAGAGATGAACCCGAAAAAACATTCTTAATATTGCATCACTTCTTACTGAATATACATTATTTAAATGTAATACTATGTGTTGAGAATCTAACCTAATGATCAAGCGACGAATACCAAATGAAATGGCGTCAGATAATAGCTCAATAACTGCACTATACTCTGCCATATTATTCGTTGTTCGACAAAGGCATATCCTATGAATAGAAACTAACTCATCGGTGGGTGAATAAATGGCCCAAGCTACGAAAGACAAACTCTGAGTACTACGACTAGTGACATTAGCAAATCCAATGTAAGTTTGAGGGAGTGTCGACACCTGCAAATCGTGTCACACAAGATAACTAGGAGAAGTATCAGAAAATAGTAAAAAGATGCTAAAAATTTCCAAACACAAAATATGATACAACAATATACAAATTTCTCACATAGTGAATTAAGCATAATATTTATTCAAGTAAAGACCATTTCTGGGCTTTCCTAAAGAAATGTCGTCATAATCAACTAGCTCATAAGCCCCTTTTGCCAGTACATGTTTTACAATAAAAGGACCATGCCACATGGGCTCGAATTTACCAGCACCTAATTTATCGCGCTCTTTATCATAAACCAAGACTAGGGCCCCTTCTGAATATGAGCAAGGATTTACATTTTGATCAAAATGTGCCTTAACTCATTTCTTATGAGCCTCACTAGCTAATGCAGTATCACGGCGAGTCTCATCTAGTTGTGCTTAGCACAAAAAACATTCCTCCTCTGTAGAAGTGGCCGGTAATAATTCAATTGCCAGTTTCAAAGATGGTATTTCACATTCAATTGGCAAAACTGCTTCCAGACTGTAAACCAACTAGAAGGAAGTAAAACCAGTAAAAGTTTTTTTTGAGGTAGGATATGCCCACAAGGTTGGAAAAAACATCAGATTCCAATTTCATTTATGAACTCCGACAATTTGTTTAATCATGGTGGTCAAAACCTTGTTTACGGCTTCTACTTGGCCATTTTCCTATGGGTAAATCATGACGTACGCCTAGCTTCGCAGTAATTTTGGTCATCATAAAGTTTCAAAAATGGCTACCATGGTCCGTGACGATGGCTTGTGGAACCCCGAACCTAGCAATCACATGATTGAACGTGAAAATAGTTGTTGTTTCATCATCATCCTTATATGCAGGCATCACCTCAACCCATTTCGTAAAATAATCCATTGCTAGGATAATGTACCCATGCCCCCCCAGTCGAGTGAGGGTTACATGTAAGGAAATTGATGCCCCATTTTTCAAAAGGACCGACAACAACAATTGGGTGAAGAGGAAATGGAGGTGCACGCATTTTGTGATCATAGAATTGGCAATTGTGGCATTTTTGGACCACAGGTATACAATATTTGAACATCAAAGGCCAAAAATACCCAACGCGCAAGATTTTTTGGGTAGTGGCAAACCCTGACATATGACCTCCACATACTCTAGAATAGAAGTCATTCAATGCCTTTTCAGCTTCCTCGTGAGTCAAACATCGTCTGAAAATGGAATCCACACCACGACGATAAAGTGTATCGCCAACAATTGTATATTGTTGGGATTGGTATTGAAAACAACGATGATCGATTCGAGTCAATTCTGCCTGAAGAGTTTGGGTTTGAAGATACACGATTACATCTCCATACTAGGGGTATAAAGTACTAATAAGAAAGAGGGATTCATTTGGAAGAGAATCCTCTGCCACGGTTTTTGTCTGAGTATAGGGAAAGTTACATAACAATTCGACAAACATCAATGATTTCTTAGACTTAGATTTTATGAATTATAAATCAAATTCTTGCAAGATAACTATCCATTTAGAATATTTCCCCCCTAGCAATTGTCTCGTAAGAATGTAAACCATAGGGATGCAGTCTGAAACCACTGTTGTTTTGTGTAAGAGAATGTAGTGACGAAATCGTTGGACAACTTGAACGGTTGTCAAGGACAATTTCTCCACATGTGCATATTTTACTTCAGTTTTCGTAAGATTTCTGCTCAAATAATATATCACATGTTCATCATTCAACTCGTCTTCCTAAACTAAGAACATGTCAATGGTGACTTCAGAGCAGCTAAATACAAAAAGTAGTCTCAATGATAATCGGGAGGATGCAACAACTGTGTATGATTCAATGCATGTTTGAGTGCATCAAAAGCTTCTTGAGCAACTTCATCCCATGTAAATGAGATGCCCTTTTTTCAATAGTTGAGTAAAACCTTTAGTTAACTAAGTGTAGTTATGGATGAATCGATGCAAAAGGTTTTCTTTCCCTTGCAAACTTTGGAGTTGGTGGAGGTTGGAAGGAGGAGGCAAATTTAGAATAGCCTCTAACTTGAGCAGATCGACATTAATGCCTTCCTTTGATACAAAAAATCCCAATAATCGACTAGATTGCACACAAAAAAACCATTTGTGAGGGTTCAAGTGTATATTGTAGTGTCAACACCTGATAAAGATAGCTCTCAAATGTGTTGGATGATATTCTTGTTTTAGCGAATGAGTCGGTAAATCATCCAAATAGGGTTGTACAATATGCTTGATATCGTGAAATGCATAATACATAGCCCATTGGAAGGTTGCATTGCAACTCTTTAATTTGAATGGGAGTTTTCGATAAGCAAAAGTCCCACATGGACAAATGAACATAGTTTTATGCTAATCAGCTGGGAGTATGTGGATTTGGTTGTAACCGAAAAATCCGTCCATAAAAGAAAAGATTTCGTTACTAGCACAATATTCAATGATTTGGTCGATATGGGGGGTAGGATAATTGTCTTTGGGACAAGCCTTATTAATATCCCTATAATTACACATACTTTGATGGTCCCTTGATTTTTGTTAACAAGAACAATATTGGAAACCCAATCAGCCAAGGGAACAAGATAGATAAAACCCACTTTAAGAAGTTTTTCAACCTCAACTTTAATAGCAACAACCTTTTGTGGATGCACTGGACATAATATTTATCTAATAGGTTTTGAATCCAGGTAAGTCTTAATCTCGTGAACAACAATACTTGGGTCAATTCCTGGTATTTCCTCATAGGATGAGGCAAAAATGTCACAAAATTCTTGAAATAGGGCTTTGTACGTTTGAATTTCTTCAAGTGAGCACAAAGCACCTATGTGAATGTTCTCGATAATTTATGTTTTGACTAGGATATCAATCGAAATCGTTGTAGATATGTTTCCTAAATTATTTTTAGATTCACCTTGAAGAACTGACATGGACCATTTAGTATTAACTATGATCTCACTTGAAAATATAGTTGAAAAATCATTCTCGATTTTATCAAGGTTAGGAAGAAAATATGAACGATGATGATAATAATCCCATGGAATTTCATCAAAAGTCATGATCTCCATAATACTTTCATTAGTTGGAAACGTATTGTCAAAAGGATCAGGAAGTGAAATTGGTTCCAACCAAGGTAATCGAGAATAATCATCATTGATTGCATTCACTCGATCAATCTCAGAAGATGGTGAATCAGAAAATGTTTGAACTACCTGATAAGCCGATTCAAGTTGGATCAAAGGCATCTCATTGTCGTAGGAGGTCAACTCAGATTATAAAGGCACTATCCTCGGATTAGAATATTCCATAGTGCTTGATGTGATCATGTTAACCTGGGAAACATTAGAAGGAAAATTCGGTGGAGGGAGTGCAAAAGTTCCCATCAATGATGAATCCTTAAGCAAACCAACACCGATATCCTGATAAGGAGTACTCATTTTTCAACGAAAGGCACACTACCGGTAGAGTTAGGGTCATAAGTGGAGTAAGACAACTGGTCTACTTTTACTATTCTCCCTCGATGGAGAAATATCATACAGAAAAGTGATGAGACTACTACAAACATAGCATAGGTTGAACTTTGACCAATAAAAGGTTTTAATCGAGCTGGGCATTAACAAATTCAACTTCGATTGCGATTGTCTTACCTTTTAACTCTATGGGTAGATCATTCAGGGTTCCATAAGGAAGAAATCCTCTTCCATCAAAGGCTTTCAGAGTGGTAGGTGACTGATTGATTTCTGGAGAATCTAAAGCTTTCCAACAATAAATAAACATCATACATGTAGAATCTCCTTCATCAATAACTGTGCGAAACACTTGTTTGGTTTTGACAAAAATTGGTATTTGAAATGCAAGTTGATGAGGGGTCTAGGTATATGAATTTCAAGACCAAAGATGATAAGATTAGAATATTGAGGATCAATTGATCCAATAGCTGACAGGAGTAACCTACTTTGTGTTGGACTTGTTTGCAACACTTCAAGAGTTGACATTGCTAAAGGAGACATCGCCATATTTTCAACAATGTTACAGTTCTGAGTAACTCTAGCATGTGGGGTGAAAGTTGATTTTTGAACAACACCTTTGGGAGGCGGTCGAATCATCATGTCAGGATTCAGTTTCTCAATGTGCAATGGTTCAAAAGGGGGAGGAGGAATTGAAGTGAAAGGTTGACTAGATGAACTAGCATCGTTTCCATTTACTATAAGACCCTTAGATACATAATCTTTCGATCATGTTGCTACCATAACTTGTTGCGAAGACATCATCATGATATCTGTCAATAAGGAAGAAGAATATGGGTTATGTGAAATCATTTTGTTGTCTTGAGAAGGAAAAGGAACCCTCAAAACAACAAGAGTTAGAGAACCTTTTAAAAATTTAGTCACCTATGCCCGATGCAGGCATTCCTTCGTATAATGATCTTCATTATAGATTAGGCAAGGATAATGAGGTTTCTTTCTCTTGGAAGTAGGTTCATTTTTAACTGGTTTCTTTTTCTAAGAAGCATTTTGTTTTGTTTTATCTTTCCCCTTCTTTTTACCCCCGAATGGTTGATTGTTGCTAGTAGATGATTCTACAAAATTAATTTCAGAAGTAGTTTCTGGAGAAAGGTTTTTAGTGGGTGAATCTTGTATAGCCAAAGTCCGAGTTCTTTTAGAATTCTTCTTTTTACCCTTAGAATGATGGCTAATAGAACCAATTACATAATCAATGGTGTTAGATCCTAGAGAAGTTGAATCTAGTTGATCATTTAAAACTGTTGGGCGAGGTAGATTTGGGATTTTCTTGTACAAGGTGCTAGATTAGGTATAGACTAAGTCTAAATATCGGACACGAGCAATTACATGATCTTCTACCTTTGGGACGCTTAGAGCAGCGAAATCCCCCCCTGAGGTAATCCAATGATCATCCTCTCCCTGAATTGTCGGGGCTTCGCCAGTAACACAAAAAAACTAGCTCTAAAAGAGGTAGTCTGCAATTACAATCCAGACATTCTACTACTTCAAGAGATGTTGGGAGTAGGAGAAGAAGTTTCAAAAACTTTGTCTAAATTAATGCCAGGATGGAGCATCCAGACATTGGATGCCAAAGACTGCTCCAGGGGATTAGCATTGGGAGTAAAAGAAGGGAAGTTAAAATTCCTAAACACTTGGGGGATGGACCAGGCAATGGGGATTGAAGTATACTCCATGGAGCTCTGCACTAGCCTATTGATTCTCAATATTTATGGGCCCTCTCAAGGTAGAGTTCATTTCTGGAATAACCTCTACTATAAGTCTCTCATGGATAACCCGAATCTGGTGATTGGGGGTGACTTAAACTTCTCTCTAAGTCTCTCATGGATAACCCAAATCTGGAAGAGAAGACCTGCTCTTAGCCTTTTTCACAAAAATCATCAGAGAGAATAAGCTACTAGACATAAACCTGTTGAAGCTAAGGCCTACCTAGAGGAATAAGAGAATAGGGGAAGACCGGGTGGCCAAAAGACTGGATCGGTTTCTCCTAAGAGAGGAGGTAGTAGCAATGATCCCAGCTTTTCATCAGTGGGTGGGGGAAGGAGGTGACTTTGATCATCTACCAGTACTGTTAGAACTTAAAAAGCATACCAAAAATCTAGCAACTCTCTTTAAATTTAATCTAGCTTGGTTAATGGAGGATTCTTATAACATTCTTTTTAAAGAAACTTGGAGACCTGTGAGGTTCAGTGAGATTGGGGACAAAGCCTACCACTTTATGGAGAACCTAAAATGCCTTAAGAAGGCCACGATGGAATAGGCCAGGGCCAAGAAAATGAAAGAATATGAAGACCTAATCCAAATAGGGAAGTGACTAGATGTGTTCGAAAGTCCGGAAGCTGATGGATATGAAACTCGGGAAAAAAGGGATAGGATCAATCTGTTGGAATCCCAAAGGAGCAAAATCCTTCTAGAAAGAGAGGAACAATGGCTCTTGAAAATGAGGGCCATCTGGCTAAGGGTTGGGGATGGAAACACCAAATTATTCCATAATTATGCAAAAGGAAGGAAGAACTCGAACACCATTTGGTCCTTAAATTCAGAAGGAGGAAGGCAGGGAAGAACTTTTGAGGAACTATCATTAATGGGAATAAGACACTTCCAAAATCTCTTTACAACTCCTTTGGAAGTGTCACTAGCAGAATTGATCTGGACAACTCAGGCTTTCCCTCGTTATGCAGACGAAGGGGATTCTGTGGAGCTCATGGGGGAAGTCATAAGGGGGGAGGTCAAAGGAATCATAAAATCCATGCCAAAGGATAAGATCCCCAAACCAAATGGTTGGACAGTGGAGTTGTTTCAAAATTTCTTCGAGATAATAGGCAGTGAATTGACTGAAGTGGTTGAAGAGTCTAGAAGGAAATTTGCAATCTATGCCCCTTTTAATGCAACCTTCATAGCCCTCATTCCTATGAAGGAAGTCCCAACCTCTTTCGAGGATTTTAGACCAATCTCCTTATGCAACTGTATCTACAAAATTATAGCAAAGGCGATTGTTGTTAGATTAAAGCCTCTGCTATCCATGCATATATCAAAAGAACAATTTGGATTCTTGGATGGGAGACAGATCCATGAGGCAATTGGTGTGGCCTAGGAAACCATTCATATCATTAAAAAAGAAAAAGAAAAAGCAAAAGAGTAGTAGTGAAAATTGACCTATCTAAATCTTATAACAGAATCAGTTGGACATAGCTACATATGTTATTCACCCATCTGGGGTTTCAAGTAGACTTTATAAATTGGGTCATGGGGTGCTTGACCAGTGTGAGCTTTGCAGTGCTAATTAATGGAGCAACATCCCCCTTTTTTCAAGGACAAAGAGGACTGAGACAAGGTTGCCCCCTATCTCCTCTCCTCTTCCTCCTTACGGCAGAAGGACTCAGTTAGCTGCTCCTAGAGGCCAAAAGAAAAGGTGATATTCATGGAGTGGAAGTGGTTGTCAACCTTTACATAACCCATCTATTGTTTGTGGACAACATCCTTCTCTTCAACAATGGATGAAGGAGCCAAACAAAGGAACTAAAAAGGATATTGGACCTCTTCCTTAAGGCAATGGGCATGCAAGTGAATAAGGAAAAATCCCATCTGTTGTTGGAAGGATTCAATAGAATGGAAGCGATGAATATAGCTGAAGACTCTCCCTTTGAAGAACAGAAGTTAGAAGATAGCTTCAAGTATCTGGGATTCTTCCTGAAGCCTCACTCATACAAGAAACATGATTGGTTCTGGCTAGTAGCAAAAATAGAATTGAGGATCACTCATTGGAGTTTCAAATGGTTGTCTAGAGCAGGAAGACTGACTCTCATCAAATCAGTCCTTTTGGCTATACTTGTATACTGGGCAACATTAACATGGGTTCCAAAAGGAATCCTGGAAAGAATCAAAAGAGTATGTAGTCGATTTCTTTGGGCAGGCTCTAAGGAGGAGTCGGTACTGCCCTAGGTGGCATGGGATAAGGTGGCAAGGCAAAAGGAGTGGGGAGGATGGGGAATAAAATATTTAACAGCTTTTGGGCCATCTCTAGCAGCTAAGATGGGATGGAGACTAATAAAGATGGAGAACCTGTGGACAATAGTAGTCAAACGGAAGTACATCGACCCCATTCCTTTGGATGATTGGATTAGGAAACCAAATAAGAAGAAAGGCAATGTTTCAGTGGTGTGGAAAGCCACTTTAGACGCTTTAAATATCACAGAACAAGGCCTTTCCTGGAAAATAGGGAACAAAGAACAAGTCAAGATAGGGAAGGACCCATGGATGGGGTGTAATGAAGGATTTTCACTCTCCTCAGGTCTCATAAACCAGCTAGACATTAGAGGCATTCAGTACATAAGCCAGATTGGGAAAAATGGTCACTCCACCATATGGGGACAAGCTTGGTTGTCCGGGACTAACTTAAACCTTAATCAACAATGGAAGGAGGAGTGGCACAATTTCATCAAGGAACTATCCAGGTCTAATGTGAGGTTAAGAGATAGACTAGATCAGCTGGTATGGGCACATGCGGCCATGGGCTATTATTCTCCTAAACAGGGTTACAAATTTCTTATGTCAAGAAAAGGATGGGGGAATCAAGAATGGTGGGTTAGCTTAATCTAGAAGCTAGATTGCCCAGCCAAAGCTCAGATGTTCTTCTATTGCATTCTCTTGAATAAAGTGCCAACTTGGGATATACTACAGAGTAGATACAAGTCGGGCCTAGGGAGATGTGCTTTATGCAAAAATGAAGTAGAAATGATCCAACATCTCTTTTTAGAATGTAATATGTTCACAAAGGTTGTATGGAAGGAATCAGGGAGACTGATTCATGTTGGGTTGTGTTATATTCTTTCCATGACTAGCCCATGTAATTAACCGGGGGGATAGAAAGGGGGTGGAACCCCCCCTTCGTTGTGCTGATTGCGTAGCGGGGGGAGTCATAGGGGGTTTGAGGGGTGCAGGTAACCCCACTCTATTGGGTCCAAGGCAACGCCCTGAAAATTTTTGGTTTTGGACCCTATATTAGGCTGGGCGGACCTACCTATGGTTTTGTGTATGTTTTTTGCGCATGGTTTTGGATGCGATGGTTTTCGGTCCATGGTTTTGGACGCAATGATTTTCAGTCCATGGTATTGGATGTTTCGGCATGTATAAATATGTATTGTAACATTGAAAGGAACATAATGAAAAATCAAGCTGGTAGTCTCGGTTTTGGGATCCAGGGGAAAATATCTGTGTATATGTGTTTTATGTGTTATGCTCTCGCATTGTTTATTTTTTGTGTTTTAGAATTTGTATGCAGGTAATTTTTGTACGGGGTTAAAACCTACAATTCAGATTAGGATGACCTAGGAAGGGGGGTCACTAGCAGAAGTATGGAATAAATGGTGGAAGGATTATCCTGAAGGAAATTTGAGGAATCTACCCCTAATCATAGCTTGGGGTGTCTGGTTGGCTCGAAACAACAATATTTTTAAAGAACAAAACCCCTGGGGTGTCTGGTTGGCTCGAAACAATAATATTTTTAAAGAACAGAACCCCTTGGCAGGGAATACCATGGTAGGATGCACAACAATCCACTCAAGTATTCCCGAGCCAATTTGGGACGCATCCCCATGACCTGTAAGAGAAGAACAAATAAAGGAAGGAACTCCATGGGCATATTTCGATGGGGCATCTGATCAAAAGAACAAATGTGGGGCCGCATTGGTGATCCTCCTAAATGAGCACAGAAACCTCAAAGCCTCGGTGGGATTGGAGATTGGAACCAATAACTTCATAGAACTATCTGCCTTAAAACTTCCATACATTCGGTTCAGATCTTCGGGGGTTCGACGAATATCATTAAATGATTCAAGGGTGTGAGTAGATGCCATAATTACATCTTATCTCCAATATTAGAAGAAGAAAAACATTTAATTTATTTATTTTTAATGATTTTTCTCTATGTCATATATACAAGGAACATAATAGCATAGTAGACCAGCTTTCTAAAGTGGGTCTACAACAAGATTTGGACATTTGGAGGATAGAGGAAGCAGATCGAGATGAGATCCGTGTGTTGGATCAACCGCCATATGCATAATGTTGACATACTAATCTGGTTTCGGCATATGTTATCTTTTATAGCTGTTATTTTGTTTTCCTGCCTCAGCTTCTCATCTACAGCATAACAATTTTTTCTTTATAATTTCCGTATCTAAAAAACATTATCATAGACCCAGCTAAAACACTTTTTAAACTTCTAGCTAATCCCAATCCTGTTTGGGTTGTTTTCCTCATCGAGGAGGCCCAGGAATGGTTCAAGACATATCTTTTGAGACTCCGATATACATCTGTTATATAATGATTTGAAAAGGAGATCTTAGACTAATATTAAGGTATTACAAACTCATGTGTAGGATTTAGCCTATATTACTTAGTGCAACGGATCGATAAGATTGCTAATAATATAGTCAATTAGTAGTTTAGAGAAACAAAATAGATATACACACATAACATAGCAAGATAATCAAGGAGTTCATCCAAAACTCCTGGGCTACGTCTCCTGGTCCAACCTTCAGTGGTGACCTCTCTATTATGTCTTCAAGAGCAGAGTTTTACAAAAGTAAGCTCAATTTGAGTCTCAACACAACAGATGCAAAACATCAGCAGTTTACTTGAATCCCTCAAGTCTCTCTGAGTACACAAACTCTCCCTCTCGCTCTCTGTCTCAACATTGCTTGCCTCTGTCTTTGTCATTCTGTGGCTTTTAAGCCAATCAACACTTGTCTATTCGTTTTCCCTTTCGGACTCTCTGGCTTTCGGCCTCTATCCGCTCAAACCCCTTTTGAGTGTTAACCAATCATGGTGTAACATCTTCAGGGATGGTGGCCACCTGTTTTGTAACGGAAGGGACCATCGGTGCCTTTGAAATCCCCAAATTAGTCGTTCTCTGTTTACACAGAGAAATACACAAAAACACAGAAAAATCCACCCAAGCACCTCCTATCGGACCTGAAATATTATCAATTCCGCCCTATAATCCTTTCAGATCCGTCTTCGCGCACTATCACAAGTGATCGTTGATCCAACGGTTATTATTGATCTTGGGTGGCTTATGCGCACGGAGATTACCTACCCGAAAAGGCAGTTTTCTCTCTCCAGCGCTGAGGCACGTGGCGACCAGTGTATGGGCTCAGGAGGAGCCTGGTCAATACCACTTACCGCCTAAGGCCCGCCCCAAATCCCGCTCATTATGAAACTCAAAATATATATCGCAGCATGTAAAAACCCTTTCGGGTTCGTTTTATAACCCAATTCGCATTTCCTTTGTTTTTCGTTTATTTAACAAAATGCAGATTTACATAGGAAAACCCCTTTTTACGGAACTCAGAAGATATATATTTCTACCCATAAGACCCGTCGGGTCCGGCTTTATCACAAATCGCATTTGTATTGGCCCCTCTCCTTTGTATCGCTCCGTTGCGATATCGTAATCGCACATCACATAGTGCCCAGGCCTTTGGTAAGTGCTCCCTTGTATTTTGCCGACGTGATATTGCGAGTTAACCTGGGCCGTCGATCTGCGCGCTTGATCGATGGTCCTCGTTGATCCGTGTTGATCGCTGTCACAACTTTCACATGATAGCCTCCAATAGCCTCCACTTGCCATCTCTGATTGCGATATGCCGATTGGCCAGATCCGACGGATCCTGTGCGTCGTTGTTCAAGCCTCCGATAGCTCTGTTTTTCACTATTTCTTCATATTTTTCAGGTCCGATAGTGTAATTCGCCATTTTTAAAAGTTCATCCTTTGCAATAGTTTTTTTTTTTTTTTTTTTGAATACTTAGAGGATTTTTTAGGATCCATTTTGGATTATGCCTTCCCACTGAAAAAGCTTTTGGACCACCAAAAGTTGGTTTTTAAGCATCGATCAAGTGAGGATACAACTTCCTCACTTGTCAAATCTCTATCCATCGTGCACTGCTTGGTTTTGAACCTTTGGGTCTGATTCTGAGGTACTCAACATCCCCTCTACACATAGTTCTCACCTTTTTGTCCAAAACTGTGTCTTCCTGCAACTCATTGAGATATTCAGGCAACAGATCATCAATAGAAGGCAACTGACTTTGCTCTTCGGGATCTTCAATCAATGAAGGTTCAAACCGTCTCAAGTTCTCTACATTAATGACTGAATAGATGTGCATATAAGCTGGTAAATCAAGGTGAAAAGCATTTTCACCAATTTTCTCAAGTATCTTGAAAGGCCCATACCTTATTGGCTTCAGCTTCTTACCTTCACCTTACATTCTGTCTTTGTTGATGTATAGCCAGACTTGATCACCAACTTGGAAGCTATGCTCAATTCGATGCTTGTCATGCCTTGCCTTGTACTTGGCCTAACTTCTTTTCAGCTATTCCTGCACTGCCTGGTGAATTTCTTGGATTTGTTCAATGAACTTGGTTGCTTTGTCCACATCGCTATGTCCATCAACTGCTATGTCTTTACTAAAGACAAAATCCAAGGGATACTTTGGTATAAAACCAAAACAAGTCTCAAAGGAGATCTCTAAGTAGAAGAGTGCTTGCCATAGTTGTAAGCATGTTGCACATAACACAAACGTTCATCCCAAAGCTTGGGATGCTTGCTACAATAGCCCCTGAGCAACTGGATCACTGTCCTATTGACCACCTTTGTTTGGCCATCTGTTTGTGAATGAAATGTTGTGCTCTTCTTCAATCTGGTGTCCATCAACTCCCATAGACTTGACCAAAACTTCCCAACAAATCAGGAATCTCGATTAGATATAATAGAAGTGGGTAACCCAAAATGAACCCATACATGTTGAAAGAACAACTTCGCTGTCTGTTCAGCTATAACCTACTTGTTACAAGGTATCAAAATACACATTTTGCTGAACCTATCCACACTAACATATAAATAATCATGACCTTTTCTAGATTTTGGCAATCCCCCAACAAAGTCCATGGAAACACTTTCCCAAGGACGAGAAGGAACTGGAAGTGGAGTGTACAAGCCTAGTTTTCTATTACTGGGCTTGCTTTTAGCACACATATTACACCCTTTAATATATCTAGAAACTGTTTCATGCATTCTTGGCCAATAACAAAACCTTTGCAACTGTGCAACTGTTTTACTTACACCAAAATGACATGATATTAGAGAAGTATGTGCTTCTCAGATTATGTTAACTCTTTCAGTTTGAGGAATGCATAACTTTCCCAAATGGTATAAGAGTTGGTCCTTAACATGATAATCCAATTCTTCTACTTGTTTACCCTGACTTAAAGTTGCATATACATCTTTAAAATCTACATCTTGAGCATATTGTTCAATGTAGCTTTCATGCATTACTGAGTTATGCTTAAGTATAGTAGATGCATTTATGATTGGTATTGATAGCATATCTGCAACCTTATTATGTATGCCTTTCTTATATCTGATGACAATATGAAACTACTGTAGAAAACCCATCCACCTATAGTGTCTTGATTGCTGCAATTTAGTTTGTGAGTGAAAATATTGAAGTGGTCGATGATTTGTATGTATAATTATTTCTTTGCCCATTAGGTATTGTTTCCACTTTTTCACACTCTGTACTAATGCATACAATTCTTTATCATATGTGGGATAATTAACTACTATAGAAGTAAATGTCTCAGAATGATAACATATGGGTTTACTGTGTTGCATCAACACTGCTCCCATGGCATAGTCACTGGCATCTGTTTCAATCTCAAATGATCGTTGAAGATCTGGCAGTGCTAGTACTGGTGCTGTACTAATTTTTTATTTTAAAGTGTCGAAGGCTTTTTGTTGTTTGCCTCCCCACTGAAACACCTTATTCAATCTTGTTAAAGCATGTAAGGGAGATGCAATCAAGGAAAAGTTAGCAATAAACTTTCTCCAATATTGTGCTGCTCCTAGGAAACTCCTAACTTTTGTAGTAGATTTGGGTTTAGGCCAGTTCACAATGACTTCAACCTTAGAGGGATCTATCTTCAATTCACCACTCCCTACAATATGACCCAAATAATTTAAAGATGTTTTGCCAAATTCACATTTTGATAACTTCACATAGAGATTTTCTTTGTTCAAAACATCTAAAGTCTGCTTTACATGCTTCAAATGTTCTTCCCATGTTTTACTGAAAACAAGAATGTCATTTAAGTATACAATTACAAAATCATCAATAAAAGGTCTGAGTACGTCATTCATAACTCTCATGAAAGTGGCAGGAGAATTAGTTAATCCAAAAGGCATAACCAGCCATTCATACATCCCTTGCTTTGTTTTGAAAGCAGTCTTCCATGCATCTTGTTTTGTTACTCTAACCTGATGATAGCCACTACACAAGTCCAACTTGGAAAAGTAAACTGCTTCTTTCAGCTAATCTAATAGATCATCAATGCGAGGAAGAGGATAATGATTCTTGATCGTTATTTTATTTAGTGCTCTGTAATCAATGCACATCCTCCACGAACCATCTTTGTTTCTCACCAGTACGATTGGAGATCCACATGGTGATGTGCTTGGCCTTATGAACCCTTTATTAAGCAACTCTTGTACCTGCTTCTTGATCTCTGCGTTCTCTAAAGCGGATAACCTGTACATTCCGATGTTAGGCAATGGAGCATCTTGCTGCAAATGAATATCATGTACTATTTCCCTTTTGGGTGGCAGACCTTTAGGTTCTTGAAATAGATATCATATTCTGAAACAAATTTAACTAAATCAGCTTTCTGTTTAGCATCACAGCCTTCAAATACATTGGTTTTATCAGTGTTCTTTTACTTTACAACCATTAGTAAAAATTGCTTGCATGAATTTACAATTCTTTTCATCTGCCCCGAGTTTATGAGAGAGTAGTTATTTTTGAGTTTATGAGATCTTACAATATATTTTGTTCCATATTTAGTGAGTTGATACTTATTTTCAGTTCTATAGAAAATGGCTTTTCTATCATACAAGTAAGGACTTCCTAAAACAATACCACATATATCCAAGGGAACTATATCTAACTCAACCTCATCTACAAATGTTGAACCAATAGCAAACCTAAGTTTACATTGTTATTCACTTGTAGCTTTGCTTTATC